>JAOQMS010042846.1:0-12907 GCA_027563885.1 Erythroxylum longipes
CGAACACTTCATACGCAATATGTATAATCTCAATATAACCAAACATTCACGTTTAACACTAAAAACATGCTTTTTTTAAAGAAATAATATACTTATAAGAGAGTTTACCTCAAACAACGCACGATGAGTAAGACAATAATCGAAAAACAATTAAAAAACACGAGAGAAGGAGTCGAAAAATTCTGGAGCGAATGGTTTGTGAGCAGAGGAGAAATGAAGGCGTGAGGGGAAGGGAGGGGGTCGGCGCCTGACTTATAGTCGCTTGATTACCGACGGAACATAACATTCCGTCGGTAATTTAGGTTTCCAGACGACGTAACCGCCGACATTTACCGACGGACAACAAAATTTCGTCGATAAAAGAGCAACAATTTAATACGGTGGAAACCCAAATACCGACGGAACAATAATTCCGTCGGTAATCTAGGTTTCCCTGCCGACAGTTACCGACGGACAACAAAATTTCGTCTGTAAAAGAAAGGCAATTTAAACTCAGATACCAATAGAATAACGACACCGTCAGTAATCTAATTTTCTCTACAAACAGTTACCGACGGAGACAAAACATTCCGTCAGTATACTAGGGCTATCTCAACGAATCGTGGACGAAGATGCTGACAGTTACCGACGGAAACTTTATTCCATCAGTGATTAAAGCTTATCGTATCAAAACGACGACGTTTGGTAAATAAGCTACCAAATATTGCGACGGAATAAAGTTCCGTCGGTAAATGAATGCTTTGTACCGACGGTAAGTTAATCGTTGGCAAAACGGCGAAGCAATTAAATTGCAGGAACGGTTCCTGCATTTTTTCCCGACACCGTGAGTTTTGGCATCGTTATATGCCGTTGGAAATTTTGCGCGAAAGTTTTCCCTACAGTATTACCGATGGATGTATTGTCCGTCGCTAAATCACCGTATTTTCTGACGGAATATTTACTTTCCGTCGGTAAGTAGCGACGGAATGATTTCCGTCCGAAATATTCCGATACTATTACGTGATTTTCTTGTAGTGATTAAGACCTAATAATATAACGTGTGTCGATTGTTAAAATAAATTTATGGCATGGAGTAGTCCTCAAGACAATGGTACATTTATCTCAATAAAGTGATTATTTTTTATGATTTCATATGATTGATGAAGGCCACATTGTATACTTCAAAAGATTCAAAGATAAATTTATGATTTTATCTTTATATGTAGATGATTTTATTGCTTGTAATGGCTATGAGTTTTAAAACGAATCAAAAATTATTTGTTGTTTGAATTTGAAATGAAAGATACCAATAAAGTTACATCCATTCTTTAATTAAAGATATCAAGAGATCAATCGAAGAGAACACTGTCTTTTTCATAAGTAACATATATTCAAACAATTCTTGAATGATTTCATTTGTAAGATTGTAAGCCAATTTATAATCCTATTGCCAAAGGTTTAGGTCTTAACTAAATTTTTTCTAACATAACCACAAGAAAGGTAACAAGTACAAAAAAGTTTCCTATTTCAATATAGTTAAAAGTCTTATATATAAAATAATATGTACAAACTGGATATTTGTTATGCTATTGGAATAGTGAACAAATATCAATCTAAGTTCAAGTCAAACACATTGAAAAGCAATAAAGAGAATATTGTGGTATTTAAACGATACTATTGACTACACATTGTTTTATCAAGGTAATGACCTAAGTATGCAAGGTTATATGACTATAAATTGAGTAGGAAATTTAGACGAGAGAAAAACTACCTCTTTATTTATTTTTTGCTCAATAATAATGCAATATCATAAAAATTAAGAAACAATTATGTGTCAATTTATCCACATTGAAAACTAAACTCTTAACATTTTCATTTACAATATATGAAGTTATTTGATTTAGACATTTCTTGATTCATTTAGGAGTCATTAAAAACGAATTTGATCTTGTAATGTTATAATCAAATAGCAATCGCCTATGCCAAAGGTCTTAAATTTTATTACAAAACTAAGTACATAGATACAAAGTATACTCATATAAAAGATATATTTTCACGAGGTAAAATAAACATGAAGTATATGTCTATGCGTGATATAATGGTAGACCCAATGTTAAAGACACTTATAAAAGATACATATATTAAGCATTTGAAGTAATTAAAATTACAAAAATATTAATATATTGTTGATAAAAATTTATAAATATATGTTCATTTATTGTATTATTATGTTACAATTATAATACAGATTGACATTATTTATTAGGTGATAAATATTTTATAACACTTGTATCTAAAGTATGTTTCTTCTTTATAAATATTTGAATGTGAATGAAAGAGGCATGTTAAAAAAATTATCTAAGTGATAATTGAAAGGAAGAAATTCAAACTATAATATCATGTTAAATAATAAAAATAAAAAATAATCAAATGATTATTATATTATTATATTACCTTAATTATATAATGAGAGTTTTAAAAATATAAATTTAAAGTAAATTAACTATTAGCTGTACATATAGTTGTACATATCGTGCATATATTTTGTTGTATATAATATATTTGACTAGCTTATTCTTTCCTTGTATATAGCACAATTTCAAGCTAAGATTTCCTTTAACTGTTATAACAAGCTGTATATATTTGGGTTTTGCAAATAAGAAAAACATAATAATCTTTTCCATCATAATATGGTATCAAAGCAAATTTTGGCTATCTGAGGTTCAGTTAGTGTTTTGCCTAAGTGAGCAGAAACTCCAAATTTGTCTTAATTCTTCCCAAGGAGTAGAACACTGTAATTTTTTGGTCATTATTCTCAATAACCACTTATTCTCACTACCTACACCAACAGAGGCACCCCTCATCGATGAGCTAACCCCAAAAGTTCGATCGTCTGAAGAGCTACGTATAAGTCACACACATCAGTCATCACTCTCAGCCACCATCCTACTCTCCAAACCATTCAGGCACATCCCATAGTATCATACCCTCCAACAATTATTTGTGTAGAGGAAGCTCTTCTATTCATAAAATTTTTTATCTCAACTTTCATAGCCTTAAACTTACGGACACAGTTAAATTGATGAGTTCCCTTAACTGAAAACTTCAATCCCCTCTACAAAGCCTTAAAAAATCCATCATCCTTGACCAAAAAAATTATTAAATCTAAAAGGGTCTTTTCTTTCATGAATCTGGAAGAGGTTCTCAACTTGCATTGGTGAGTGGTCTGAAAATAGAGGATCTAGAAATGTAAACATGCAATCAGGAAATTGGGTTAACCTATCCTAATTCACCAAGGTACGATCCAATTTCTTCCTTAATGCCCATCTTCCAGACTACTTGTTGCTCCAAGTGTAGAAATGCCCTTGGTATTTTATCTTACGAAATGGTTCTTTATGCATTTTTATTTTAGTCTATGTCGAGGATATTATGATCATAGGTAATCATTATAATGTTATTCTTAATGTTAAGAATTTCCTTTTTAGCAATTTCCATGTCAAAGATTTAGGACCTCTCAAGTATTTTATTGGCATTTAAATTACCTTCTCATATAGACGAATTTATCTAAGCCAATGAAAATATGTGCTAGGCCTACTTCATGACTCTGGTCTTATTGGTTCCCACATAGCTGAAATTCCTATAGAGCGACACCTCAAACTTGATAAAAACAACAGTGCCTTGCTTCTAGATCCTTCTCTCTATCGATGACTTATTGGTCGACTTATTTATCTCACTATTACAAGTCCAGACATCACTTTCATTGGCCATACTCTAATTCAATTCATGCACCAACCTCGCAAGACTCACCTTGATATTGCTCATCAATTATTCTGATATTTGAAGAAAAGTCTAGGCCAAGGGATTTTATTATCATCCAAAAGTTTATTACAACTATCAGCTTACGGTGATTCAAATTAGGCTAGTTTTTTAATGACGAGGAATTCCACTACAATTTTTGTATTTTTCTCATGTCCAGTCTGATCGCAAGGAGAAGTAAAAAATAGTATACTATTTCTCACTCTTCTGCTGAAGCTGAATATCGCTCTATGGCAATGACCACCCGTGAAATTGTATGGCTTAACACATTACTTCAAGATCTTCGTCTTACTTCCCTTACTTGTATTATTCTTTATTGTGATAACCAAGCTGCTCGTCATATCGTTGCCAACCCTATCTTCCATGAATGGACAAAACATATTGAAATAGATTGTCATATCATTAGTGAGAAACTTCAACAAGTGATCATTCAACTTCATCCTATCTGAACTCAAGATCAAGCTGTCAATATTCTTACAAAATCCTTAAGCAAAGATCAGTTTTCCAAATTACAGCACAAGCTGAACATTTTAAATCTACATGTTTTAGCTTAAGGGGGAGTATTACTATACATATAATTGTACATATCTTGCATATATTTTGTTGTATATAATTTATTTGACTAGTTTATTCTTTCTTTGTCCATAGCACAATTTCAAGCTAAGATTTCTTTTGACTGTTATAACAAGTTGTATATATTTAGGGATGGCAAAATCGGCCCGGACTGGCCCACTTTTGGCCCGGGTTGAGTGGGCCACGAACAGGACGTGAGCTTGCCGGGCCCAGCCCATGGCCCACTCGTTACAACCAAAACGACATCGTTTAAGAAGTTTTTTGGTTAAAAAATAAATGATAGGCTGGGCCAACTCAGCCCGCCCGTGACTCAGGCCGGAGATAAATTTTGAAGCAATTAGTAAAATTATTCTTTTATGACCAAAAGATAGCATGTTCTAGTAACAAAAATAGCCTCTTTATAATAAATGTAAATAAAAGATTGCTTACATTGACGAACCTCCATCGAATGGGTGTAAGTTGTGTGTGGTGTTTTTTAAAGTCGACAGCTGACTTTCACTTGAAATCCACCTGCAACAACTTGCTATTCAGGAATTGTATTACTGGGGACCAATTTGGTGAAAGCTTTTCCTTGGCAATGCTTATCTTTGTGAACTAACAGACAATCTGTGCAAACTAGACTGGCTATATGGATTGCGCATCTGTGTGTTCAATTTGGAACATTATATGGGTTCTCCTCTGTTATGATATGTATTTTGTACTTTGTATTTTGTTGAAGTTGTTTGTATTGTTATGTTTAGTGAAGTGAGGTCATTTTGTATAGATAGTTGACCTCTTTATTTTGTTTTGTATATAAGCCAAAACATATATAATGTGAAGTTGAACAAGTAAGGAATAAAAAAAGCAGTTCGTATTTACCTTCTCTCTTCATCTCTTACGATTTGTCACATCCTCTGTGATGGAGGAATGATGTCCTTGTCAAAAATAACGGTACCAACAACCATGCCATTATTAGTCCATGATTTTGGCTCACCAACCATGTGAAAACAGTCTATGATTTTGGCTCACCAACCATTATGTTCATATGTTATAATTTGCCTATATAAATGGCCCTGTGGCCATTGTTATACGATGAAAAAAAATATAGAGAGAAAGATCAGAGCAAGACAAAGAAAAAAATAAGTAGAGTAATTTTTGTGCTCTAGATCACATTTATAGAGAGTGTTTTTTTAGAGAATTTTTTAGAGAAAAATTATTGGTGATAATTGGGTGTGAGGTGTTAGTGTTGTAAACACTTGTAAATTTTCTCCTTAGTAAAAATCTGCAGTAGCTCCGGAGACGTAGGCAAGTTTGGCCGAATTCCGTTATCAAATTTTGTGTTATTCTTACCAATTTTATTTCGCTTTCTTACTAATCTGATTTTATGGGAAAAACTGAATAATCTTCCAACAACTGCTATCAGAGCTTTTGGTGGTCAATTCTGCCAGTTTTCTGTAAAGCTACTATTCACGTGAATAGTAATTTTGTGAATAGTAAAATTTTGTCAGCGGTTCTGGTTTGCCGACAAAGGAGTCTTAGTACATGGTGGTTCACAGGAATAGTCAGAAACGATCCAAAGGAGTCTAAATTCGAGTGGGAGCGATGGCTGCAGATGAAGGGAAGGTGAAAATTAAGAAGTTCGATGGTGCAAACTTTGGCTTTTGGAAGATGCAGATTGAAGATTATCTGTACTAGAAAAAGCTATACCAACCTCTCTCAGGAATAAAGCCAGAGGGCATGAAGGATGAAGACTGGAATCTTCTCGACAGACAAGCCCTCGGAATTATTCGATTGACATTATCTCGCAATGTTGCTTTCAACATAGCAAAGGAAAAGACCACGACAGGTCTTATGGCGGCTCTTTCTAGTATGTATGAGAAGCCATCGGCCTCAAACAAAGTTCACTTGATGAGGCGGTTATTCAATTTGCGGATGACAGAAGGGGCATCAGTGGCCCAACATCTGAATGAACTCAACACAATTACAACCTAGTTAAGTTCCGTGGAAATTGAATTTGATGATGAAGTTCGAGCATTGATTCTCTTATCATCTCTACTAGACAATTATAATGCTACCGTTACAGCAGTCAGCAACTCGTCGGGAAACACTAAATTGAAATTCGACGATGTTCGAGATCTGGTATTGAGTGAAGAAATTCGGCGGAGAGAATCAGGTGAAGCATCAACCTCTTCGGCTTTACACACAGAATCTAGATGGAGAACTTCAGATAGAAACTCAAATCGTAACAGATCGAAATCTAGAAGGAGCAAATCTAGATCGAGAAAGAAAGATTTCAAATGTTATAATTGCGGCAAGAAGGGTCATTTTAAAAAGGATTGTCGAGCACCGAAAAAAGATACCGGCGCATAGGAATCTGCAAATGTGACTGAGGAAGTAGGTGATGCTATGATTCTAAGCGTCAACAGTCCGATTGAATCATGGGTTTTGGATTCAGGGGCATCTTTCCATGCCACCCCATGCTTAGAAATAATGGAAAACTATGTCAGTGGTGATTTCGGGATGGTTCATCTAGCTGATGATGAAATTTTGAAGATTATGGGAAAAGGAGACATCCGATTAAAGTTGCCAAATCAGACTACCTGGAAGTTACAAGAAGTGAGACACATTCTTGGCCTCAAAAGAAACTTGATTTCGGTAGGACAGCTTGATGAAGAAGGATATTGTACAACTTTTTCAGATTGTGAATGGAAGATTACCAAAGGAGCACTCATCATTGCTCGTGGAAAGAAGTCTGGTACTCTCTATGTAACCTCAAATTTAGAAAATATCATTACAGCAGCAAATGTTGATGGAAAATCAAACTTATGGCACCAAATGCTTGGCCATATGAGCGAGAAAGGGATGAAGACACTTTTGTCAAAGGGGAAGCTGCCAGATCTGAAAAATGTAGATTTTGGCTTATGTGAGGACTGTATCTTTGGGAAACAGAAGAAGGTCAGTTTTGCAAAGATTGGCAAGACACCAAAGGCAAAAAAGTTAGAGCTGATTCATACCGATGTATGGGGACCATCCCCAATTCTATCTCTTGCAGGCTCATTGTATTATGTCACTTTCATCGATGATTCTACAAGGAAGGTGTGGGTTTATTTTTTGAATAAAAAACCAAAATTCTTTGATACCTTCAGAAAATGGAAGGCCATGGTAGAAAATGAGACTGGTTTGAAAGTCAAGCGGTTAAGGTCTGATAATGGAGGAGAGTATAGAGATAGTACATTCAGAGAATTTTATGCAAACAATGGGATTAATATGGAGAAAACAGTTCCCATGACACCGTAGCAAAATGGCGTAGCGGAGCGCATGAACAGAACTCTGAATGAATGTGCCAGAAGTATGAAGATACATGTCGGCTTACCCAAGATGCTATGGGCTGAAGTTGTTAACACCGCAGCCTACCTGATCAATTGTGGACCCTCAGTTCCCTTGAATGGTGGAATACCAGAAGAAGTTTGGAGCGGAAAAGAGGTAAATCTTTTGCACTTAAGAGTGTTTGGTTGTATTTCTTACGTACACATAGACTCTGCTGAAAGAAGTAAACTTGATGCTAAGTCTAACAAATGTGTCTTTGTTGGATATTGTGGTGATGAGTTCGGTTACCGGTTTTGGAATTATGAAAATCGGAAGATCATCAGAAGCCGGGATGTCATATTTAATGAAAATGTGATGTACAAAGACAGGTCAACGGTAAAACCAAACAGCTCCAATACAGATGTTGAAACAAAGGAAATTGCTGAGTTTGCGGAGATTTCTGGAAATGATGTTTAGAATAGTCCTGAAGCAGTTCAAGAAGAACCAGGCACGCCAGAACTGAGACGCTCCTCCAGAATTCCTAAACCAACTCAGCGTTATTCGCCTTCTTTACATTACTTGTTGCTGACTGACAATGGAGAACCAGAGTGTTATGATGAAGCTATACAAGTGGAGAATTCAATCAAGTGGGAGTTTGCTATGAAAAAAGAGATGGACTCACTCATGTCAAATCAGACGTGGGAATTAGCTGAACTACCACCGGGTAAGAAAGCGCTCCATAACAAGTGGATTTTCAGGATCAAAGAAGAACACGATGGAAGCAAGCGCTACAAAGCAAGATTGGTTGTCAAAGGCTTTCAACAAAAAAAAGGTGTTGACTACAATGAAATTTTCTCTCCAATCGTGAAGCTGACTACAATCAAACTGTAGCTGCAGAGAATTTATATCTTGAGCAGTTAGATGTAAAAACAGCTTTCCTTCATGGTGATTTGGAGGAAGAGATCTATATGAGGCAGTCAGAAGGCTTCATTAAGGCAAGTAAGAAAAACCTGGTATGCAAGTTGAAGAAGAGCTTATATGGTTTAAAACAAGTTCCTAGGCAGTGGTATAAGAAGTTTGACAGTTTTATGGGTAGCAGTGGTTTCACAAGATGCCAAGCAGATCATTGCTGCTACATCAAAAAGTTTGACAACAGCTTCATTATTTTAGTATTGTACGTTGATGACATGCTCCTTGCAGGTTCAGATATGCAAGAGATTAAAAATTTAAAGCAAAAATTGTCAAAACAGTTTGCAATGAAAGATCTGGGTGTTGCAAAACAAATTCTTGGAATGAGGATCAAGAGAGACACGAAGTCAGCGACTTTGGTGTTGTCACAGGCCGAGTACATCAAAAAGGTACTCTCTAGGTTCAACATGCAAGATGCTAAACCAGTGAGTACACCTTTAGGTGTTCATTTCAGACTCTTGAAAGAACAGTCACCGAAGACAGAGGAAGAACATGCACACATGGCGAAAGTGCCATACGCCTCAGCAATCGGAAGTCTGATGTATGCCATGGTTTGTAAAAAACCAGATATTGCTCAAGCAGTGGGAGCTATTAGCAGATACATGAATAATCCGGGCAAGATACAATGGGAAGCAGTCAAATGAATCCTCAGATATTTGCTCAAGCATTATTGAAGTTGTTTGTACTGTTATGTTTAGTGAAGTGAGGTCATTTTGTATAGATAGTTGACCTCTTTATTTTGTTTTGTATATAAGCCAAAACATATATAATGTGAAGTTGAACAAGTAAGGAATAAAAAAAGCAGTTCGTATTTACCTTCTCTCTTCATCTCTTACGATTTGTCACATCCTCTGTGATGGAGGAATGATGTCCTTGTCAAGAATAATGGCACTAACAGCCATGCCATTATTAGTCCATGATTTTAGCTCACCAACCATGTGAAAATAGTCCATTATTTTGGTTCACCAACCATTATGTTCACATGTTATAATTTACCTATATAAATAGCCCTGTGGCCATTGTTATAAGATTAAAAAAAAATATAGAGAGAAATATCAGAGCAAGACAAAGCAAAATTTAAGTAGAGTAATTTTTGTACTCTAGATCACATCTATAGAGTGTTTTTTTTAGAGAATTTTTGTGAGAAAAATTCTTGGGGATAATTGGGTGTGAGGTGTTAGTGTTGTAAATACTTGTAAATTTTCTCCTTAATAAAGATCTGCAGCAGCTCCGGAAATGTAGGCAAGTTTAGCCAAACTCCGTTATCAAATTATATGTTATTCTTACTACTTTTATTTCGCTTTTTTACTAATCTAATTTTACGGGGAAAACTGAATAATCTCCTAACAGACCTAAGTCCTGACCTTTGTTTATACGAATTACAACAGTTAAGACTAGCTGGTAAATCAATTTAAGCCTTTTTTTTTCAATAAATGGCTTAAGCATTTGTAACCCCCTGTCGTAGTTTAGACCAACTGACCCAAAATGTAAAAACAGGTAACAAATTATTCAAAACATAACTTACCAGCACAAATGTCTAATACAGGTGTCCATTGTTCTAAACCCCATCCACTGCTTTTTCCAGTAATACAGACTGAACCAAACTTTATTGGACTTAAAAGAAGAAACAGAACAAATAAATAATCAAGCCTTAGGCGTTAACTTTACTTCTTACTACGTTGTTGATGACAGGAGGAGACGAAATTGTTGGACAAGTCAGAGTAAAGGGAGACGACCTTGTTGATGTTGCCGTTAATTTCTTGAATCAAGGCAACGTTTTTCACCATGTTATCTGGAACTTTAGATTGGTGATTATCATTCACTTGTTGAATCAACGCTCTGTTCCTGTCCAATACCGACTGCACCTCATCAAAGCTGTTGTTGAATGTGGCCCAAGCCTCTCCGTCTCCCTCGTCGTTAAACGCCCGGTCGCGGCGTTTGTGATGGCGCTTCCTGTTGACGGAATGATTGGAGGCGACTTCCATGCTCGATTTGGCGGAGGAGAAGGAATCCAGTATGATCATGTATACCAATCACATCAATTTTCTATTGGACCAACATCCTCCACGTCTGTGGTCAGAGAGATTTGAGAGCAGGGAGCTATATATACATACATAATTGTGATCAGTGGTGATGTCGCATATAGAGAGTCCACGCCATATTAAGAGGAGAATGGAAATCGATATTAGGAAAAAGAATAGACAAAGAACTTGAAATTCAAGAGAGGTGTCTTGCACGCACTGCGTGTACGAAGGATGGTGGTTCTCTTGACAAACATCCCAGTGTTGAGATTCTTCCATTGGATGGAGATGAGGGAAAAGGGACTGCTGTTGCCACGACATCTTTATCTTTCTGGAGAAGAATCAGATATCTGATATTGCCACGACATCTTTATGTTTCTGGAAAAGAATCAGATATTTTAAGCCAAAATATCTTTCCACCGCTAAGTATCGCAGAACTGCATAGACACGTATATGTCATTGATGAACATGTACTTTCTTTACTTTTCTAATTACTACAATTAAACTCAAATTTTATTTAAATATACATAATTAATTATTATTTTTAATATAATAAATTGTATTAAGCCAAATCAAATTCAAACACATATGTGAAAAAACTTAATACATCGTAAAACCTCTCGTAAAACCTCTAAACAAGAGACGAGGGGCTTGATTCACTTACTCTCCCATTAACATGTAATTCTTACATTAAGTCACTCAATAAATTTTCATATCGATCAATGATTAATTTAAAATATATAATTATTATGCTATTATTACAAGAATATCATTTTTTAAAATATGTAATTTTCTATTTTATTTATAATAATTTGTTATGAAATATATATCAAAATTACACACTTTAATATTTTGGATAAATAAATATTCTATATTTTATATAATATTTTTATAATTATATAAGGAATACGTTCATCATGACTTGAGTTAGATCTATCAAGTCAACAAACTGTATAGATTCATTTGAAGATGGTTAAGACACTTCACATAATTAAGCTATTGTAGATGGTTACTCAGAAGTAGGCTTTTGGGTACCGTTTTGTACTGGTCGGTACCGTACCGGCCAGAAAATAAAACGGTACCCATTTTAATGGTACCGACTTTGAGTACCGCTCGGTACTGTCAGGTACTCACGATACCGGATGGTACTGAGCCGGTACCGTAAATCCTCAAAAGTTGAGGACTAAATTAAAAAAAAATCCTAATACTACCCCCCTCAAACCAGATCTGCTTCTCTCTCGTTCTCAACCTTTCATTTTCTCTCTCACTCTCTCTCACTTCGTTGCTCCTCCGGCACCGACTCATCCTCTCCTCTCGCTGTTGTCGTCGTCCTCTCATCCACTCCTGACGGTTCGCGACGCTCTCCGGTGGTGCTTGACTACTCCTCCACCACGCGACGTCGTCACTTCTGGTTGTCGTCCCTCGCCCGCTCCACGCCTCCCCTGTCGCGGGTCCCCAACTCCACGCCTCCACCTGTCGTCACCAACTACCATCTCCGACGACCACCAACACCTGTGACCACCACAACATCCGACAGATCACCTAGATCTGGACCCAAGTCACCCAAGACTCGACAGTCGACACCTATTGTTTCATTGTTTGTTAATATTTCTGATAATTGTTGGGTGGGTTTTTTTTTCAATTTTAGTTAGAATATTTCTGATAATTATTTGTGACTTTGTCTTTGTGTTGTGACTGCAGAATGACATTGATGAGATCATGAAGGATTTTGAGTTGTTTGTAATTGAGACGGTTCGAAGTTGGTTAATTGTTTGTGTTTGAGAATTAAGACCGATTTGTGGTAAATTGTTTGTGTCGGAGGAAGTTGGTAAATGGTAACAAAAATGTGGAATTTGTGTTTGGGTTGGTTGGAACTTGGATTATGGTTTTGCGTTTTGGTAATAAAAAATTGAAAACATGAAATTTGTGTTTGGTTGGTTGGTATTTGGCAATGAAAATGAGTTTGGTAATGGGTTAGTATTTAGTAATGAAAATGGGTTTGGTATTGGTATTTGGTAATGAAAATGGGTTGGTTATGTTGTAACTAAGTGTAATTACATTACCATTACCATTACCATTACTTAAAGAAAAGATAATTTGTTTAAACATACAAAAAAAAGAACATAAATTGAAAGAGTTCAAATGACATCATATTCTATAGAAGAAAGAAAACAATTAGAATTGACAACTTTAGATATGTCTAAGTTTGATTTATTAAATTTTAGATTAAATTAATTTTTATTTTTTGTTTAAGAAGTCATTAT
>JAOQMS010042847.1:0-12906 GCA_027563885.1 Erythroxylum longipes
ATTGATATGATGCCATGTGGAGTATTGTAGTGTTTGCTCGTAGCGCTCCCTTGTCATAGGATATGTATCGGAATGACTTACGAGCGTCCCGGTGCGTACCCTATGGTAATGGGGTGTTACAGTAAAAATTACTCAACTTACCTCCAAACACTCTAGCATAGTCATATACACTGTCATGCACTCCATGACTCAATCAAAACATCTCCAAGCCAGATTGCTCTAAACTTGTTGGAATTCATTCCCTTTACTTTGAGTGACTGAATTAGACCTATAAACAAAATATGATCAACTTAACTATCAAAATCAATAAAAATACTCGAATAAACAAACAAAATTCATTAAATATGAGACTAAAAATATAAAAAAAATCACCACTTCTGAACTTCTCCACAGTTTCATAAGACAAAACCACTAATGATATTTTGATAACCCTTCTGAAATCAAGTTTCATAGAATTTAACTCCCTGAAAATCTACTCAATTCACTCAAATTGTAAAATTTGATACAACATGAGTTTGTTGCAACATTGGTTGATGTATAGGTTGACCAATGTGCTATATTGGTCGATCAATATACCTACTAGTCAACCAATGTTCCAACAACTAGTGAATATTGTAAAACCCTGAACCTTTCCTTTCATTGAATATAAAATTTTAAGTTCGATGAATAATATTTTTGGATGAATAGTGAATTTTTGTGGCTCTCAACCTCGAAATAATGAAAAATATCTAGAATAAATATTAAAGTTTAATGATACTGAAATGAATCGAAAATAAGTCCTATAGGATGGATTTTAGGAGTTCCGAAATTTTAGGACTAAAATGCCCTTTTTGGAAAGTAACAGGTATTAATGATTTTAAACCCATTCAAAAAAATTTAAAGCATCCAATCAATAAACATTGACCCTAATTAGAGTATTTCATAGTCAATTTGATGATAAGATGGTTGAGAAATATTTTTGGAATTTAATTCAGTTAGTTGATGAAATAAATTCAATAAAGGGCAATTTCATCTTTCTGCATGTCATTAAAGGGAAATTTAGTCTTTTTACATGTCATTAAGGGGAAATTTGGTCTTTTTACATGTCATTAAGGGTAATTTGGTCATTTTACATGGTGTTAGTGGAAGAATGAGTCATTAGAAGAGAACCAATAGGAAGGCGAAGTGTGGAATCCATTAAATGAGCATTAAAAAGAATAAAGCAAGACTTTTGTCTTCATTTGAACATAAATGTGAAAGACCAAACAAAAGGGAGAAAAGAAGAGAGAAAAAGGGACATTCAACCAAGGAGGGAGAAGAAGAATGCAGCTACAATTTTGCATGGTTTTGGAGCATAAATTAGAGAGATCTTGATCAAGTGGAGGCACTCATCAAATACCAAGAGATTGGAAGATAAATTGGTAAGTTTTCCTAACCTAAATTTCTAGTTCTGAGGCTTTTTAATAGGATAGATTTATGTAAGATACATTATTATTTTTGACATTCCATAGAGTAGATAATAAGTTTGGAAGCATTTAGGGGTTGAATATGACAAGAGAAAGAGTTATGTTTAGTGAATGTTTGCATTTGGTTCTCGATTCACTTAAAGCAGACATCTTGTTTTGACTATAACTTAGCCTAAAGACCCCAAATTTTGGTGATTCTAATAGCATATGAAACCTAAGACATAATACTAAAATTTCCTAGAAGATACCCTAACCTAGTTCTGGCTGAATCATATTGTAATTTGAGATTGAAAATGATGATTTTATACTGCTGCTGTGTTGGAGTAGCTTGTCATGTTTGGTGCATGATTCTTGAATTAAAACTTTAAATGGTCTGATTTTTTATGATATGGAAACTAGAGACATAGGGAAACGAATTTCTGGAGACATCAAAGCTTAATTTGAACGTTTATTATGTGAAAAGTAAGGATCAAGTGGAGGTATAACTTCTGGACATAGGTCATAATCGTGACTCATTATAAATGATCATGATATGGTGAATTAAATTGAGTGAGATAGTGTTTTGAAGAAATTGATAAGTTATAATGGATAAAATATGATTTTTAAGTGACTTTTGAAGTTAGAATTAGAAACGGAAAACAATAGGTTAGCTTACAGGAGTAAACAGAGATATGATTATTGTACGTGTTATGTGATTAAATACTAATCTCGAATTCAATTAAACAAAATTTATAGTGTTAATGTCTTATTTTTGAATTTGGAAATAAATCCCTAAGCACAAAACGTGTGAGTCCGCTTGTTTAGGTAAAGTAAAGGCACAGAACGCATGAGTGTGTTTGGCAATAAAGTTGCTTAACAGTGAGTGCATTTTAAATGTATTTTGTGAAAATGATTTCTATTCTATCGTGAGGCAAATGTGGATTATAGGTTTTATGTCAATGATGCATTATAACTGAATATTGCTAGCACAATTTTATGTTTTTAGCAATATATGAATTGAAGTTTGAAAGTTAAATTTTATATGATTTGAGTTTATATTGAGATGATGTTATTGGTTTATAAAAAGGAAATTGTTTTTAGCCTATGGTATACTGATAGGTTTTATACATATTAAAATACCAGTGTATAATAGTTAACTTAGTAGGTGTAAGCGATGTAGAACCATCTTCGTAACTAGTGGTTGACCAATTGTGGGTAAACGATGTAAAACCAACTTTGTAACAACCAGTATATAGCGGTTAACTTAGTAAAAGTAAGTGATGTAGACCATGTCCATAACTAATGGTTGAGTAGTTATGGGTAAACGATACAGAACCAGCTTCGTAATTATTGATGTATAATGGTTATCCTTGTGTGGGTAAGCAATGTAGAACCAACTCCATCATTAGTGATTAACCATCCACACATAAGGTAACCAATTTACTGTACATACATTCACAACATACATTTCAGTTAAATGTTATACATATACACATTACAAAACTGCCCAATGCTTAACATTATCATTTAATAGTAGTAAAACATTTTTACATTTACATGGTAATCTGAAAGAAAAACATACGATTTCTTTTAACCATTACATATACAATTATCTTTAACTAAAAATGAATTCCATAAGTATATTTTCTTTTATCTATTGGCCTTGGTCCCTGCAGATGTTCACTATACCTCAATCCTATGACTTTGACCAACACGGATTAACACTCGTGCTAAGCTTGAAAGCTTAATGGGGAAACACTTAGTTTGATGACTACTCACAGTAGTCATCTGCCAAGAACATACATTTATGAATATCGCACAAATATAAATACTGATGGCATAATTAATCAAATAAATAATGCAAACATGCTTCATTATTTTTTTTTCATATACCATAAATTCACCTTTAAAACTCAAACATTGATATTCAACACTCAAGGTACAAATTATCAATACAAATGCAAATGCTCATTCATATAACGATTATTTATGTTGTCATACTGTATTTCTTATTTATATCATTTTACTTTACTATCCATGTTAGGCCTGCACATTTTCTGTGGATGTGGATAACGGGTGTTGTTGATATCTAAAGATATCAAACTGTGAATATCCGAAGGTATCAAACTGTGGATACTTAAAGGTATCAAACTATGGATACTGGTGGTGTGAAATTATAGCAGCTGCATTGTAATCCTATAGGCATGCCTATCTATCCACAACCAAGACAATAGAGCAAGCACTATAAATTTTCTTTTAACCATTTCCAAATATCACAATTCATATATTAACAAATCATATGATATACATTTCAAGTCATAAAATCTATATCTGTGTTCATACATGCAAGTCATAACTAATCACCATTTGGAGGGTGTCAAAATCACATTTTTATAATCATACTATACATATATGAGCAATAAATACGCATACCAATCATTTAGGTACCAGTAAGTCTTCTTTGGAATGCATTATGCTCAATATTAAATTTCAATGTTCAATCACCCAATTCATACATGGAAGGTCTCATTCACATTCAAAAAGATTCAGATAAGATTCGGTAAAAATCAGAGACAAAAACAATGCCACAGTCGTGACAGACACTCTCTCCATTCATACCACTATTTGTTCCTTAATATGCATATAGAAAAGTCAGAAATGGGTTTCTAGGTCTTCTAGAAATTGTTTCCTCTATGTCTATAGTTTCTATAGCACTAACAATCAGACCATTTGGACTTCTAAATCATGATATATAAGCAAAATATCACAAGCTGTTCCAAAACAGGGGAAGCATCAGGCCACCTTTTTGATCTCAATTTCAAAGATCATAGAGCTAGAAATAAGTCAGAGTCCCTTCTAGAGATATTTATCTCTATGTCTTATGTTTTATATTCAGCTAAAATCACACCATTTGGACATCTATAGGCTGATTTATGACTCAAACAATGTGACTAACTCAAATAAATCCTCGACAGAATTCGACTATGCTATACTCTCTTGTCATATACAACCAAGTTCATGCAAAGTAACAGCAAAGCAACATCCCAAAAACAATTCCACATCCAAATTAATCTTTATATCCTTTCAATCATATAGAAATATAGAAATCAACTAAGTGAAGTCCCAAACCTCAAAATTGACAAAGTAGGTCTTTTGTTGCCTTTCCTTCCCTTCCTCTTTAGCTTTGCTTGACTCACCAAGTAGAAACTCAAAAAATTTACCTCTCAATCCCACTTACAACCTTATAATTTCATTCCTTCATAAGCAAAGTAAGAAGAGATAAAGGTGAAGAGAAAATCCTTAATATTTACCTTGATTTCCAGCTAGGATTGGCTTGATTTCTTACATGAAAAATTATGGGATGAAGAAGGTGAAATGGAGAGGAGAAAAATATGAAGTTAATCTATCAAATTTTCATCCTTCTTCCCTCTCCATATGCCTTTTCATGAATTTTCTAGTCTTAGACACATGTTTCAATCCCATTGGACCATTTGTTACAATCTTATTGGACCATATGTTACAATCCCATTGGACCACGTGTTACAATTCTATTGGACCATATGTTGCAATGCTATTAGACCATGTGTTACAATTCTATTGGACCATGTGTTACGATTCCATTCAACACATATGCTTTAATCTTATTGGTCCATAAGTTGACTTTAGGAAATTCCATATTTGTCCTTCTTCTTCCTTTAATTCCTGCATTGGCCTTCAATCTTATAAATGAATTTCATTCTTATGTCTTAATTTTATAATGTAACAAATTTCATGCAATTTGGTTAATTATTACGAAAGTTATACCCAAAACACTACCAGCTATCTGAAAAAACGGACAACAGCCATAACTCAACTTCAAGCCAAAATTCAAAAATCTTAGAGGCACCATAAAATTTTAGTTCCTCCATAAAAGTTTTAGAATTATGTCTCTAGTTTAATCTACAATTGAAATTATCCAATTTTGAGGTCTACATGCCAAGATATGGTCAAATTATAGAAACATGTTTAGTGGAACCTATCCATTCAACGAAGTACACATCCCAAATCAACTAAATTTGGTCTTATCATGCAAGAGCAACACAAAGACACATCCAATTTAGTCAAAAACATCCCATTTACCTATGGAATACTTATTTTATTAATTCCCATCACATCACATTCATAAATCCAAGCAAACATATCAAAATTTTCTACACATATTTCACGTCTAAGTATGTATGTCCATGTCGAAGCGAACAAATTATCCATTTACCCTTGTCTTTTACATTAAGTACCGTTATGTCTCCTACTATACTTAGATGCATTCAATTCATTATGTTCACTTCTTAATAGACCCTAGACATGCTATAATACTTCCAAGGTATATGTTGGCATGTTACATTGAAGTACAAAATTTGTAGTGGAGATTTTGAGATGATTATAAAAGTGTTTTACAATTTTACATGGTTTTTGAAAATTTTAGGAAGGTAAAAATACAATCGTTATGCTGTCAAAATTTTTAATAAAAATGATTTCAAAAAAACTTCACTGCTAATATCATTTTAATGTTAAGTTAAGGCTTTTTGCTAAAAAGGAGAATAGGCTTAGCTCTACGGGAACTTTCCAGCTAGATCAGATATCAACTGCATGGTCACCGTAGGGTGCCAAGTACGCCAGCTAGTCATTTCAGGATAGGGTCTTGTCAAATACAGTGTATATAATCCATATTAGTCAACCAGTGATCTGCATATAGCTATTGTAAGCTAGTTCTTACCTTTAAAGAATAGGAAGTCCCAAAACATTATAAATAGATTTTTTCTCATTGTTTTTATCCTCAAGAAGAACTTCCATGTATTTTACACATATTTTTAAGTATTTTTCAATCATTTGAACATCATTGTCTCACATTTGTATGAGTGAGCATGTTTGGAGCTATCAAGTGAATAAGTGAGATAGTTTTCATTTATAATACTTTATTGAGCTACTGGAAATTAAACATAGGAGTCTTACAAGTGGGATTAAAGCTCCTTTTCACCTTGAAGAAGATTGTAAGAAGGTTTCCTTTTTAATGAAAAATATTATATAAAGGTTATTCTGCATCTTTAAAGAAGAATTATAGTCGAATTTTGAAAAGAGTCTTAGGAGTGAACGTAGGCAAGGGTTATTTGTCGAATCCCTATAAATCATTTTGCATTTTCTCTTCCCTATCCTCTTTAATTATTATTTAATTATTTGATTAATTTATATTAAGTAATTTCTTCATCCATATTTATATTGATTTTTGATAATTGAGTAAATTGTTTAGAAAAATTGTTGAATTTTATAAACACCTAACTCAACCCCTCTTGGGTGCCATTAGTGACTAATAAGTGGTATCAGAACAAGTTTATAAGGGTGTATTTCTAAAAAAATCTTATGGAAAAGAAAATAATGACATATTTAATAACATCATCATCATCAATCAACCAAGAGGGATAAAGCATTAGTAAGTCACCTTGATATAATTGCAATGATTACCTTTATTAGAAAACTAGGATAAGATTCTTTTTAATGGCTAAAAGTGTATACGTTTGGGGAAATAGATCAAATGGTCCCATTATGAAATATGTAGATAACAAAAAAAGGTAATTAAATTAAAGGAAGAATGGGAACCTCAAGATAAAAGATTAGTTTCGTTGAATAGCAGGGCTATTCATACCCTTTTTTGTACATTAGGAAGAAATCAATTCAATAGAGTCTCTTTGTATGAAACAAGTCATGAAATTTGACTTACTTTATAAGTTATACACGAGGTAACTAATCAAGTAAATAAGAGCAAAATAAGCATGCTAACATATTAGTATGAATTATTTCAAGTGAAGTATGATAAAATCATATAGTGTGTACACTAGATTTACTGATATTATTGTTCAAAGGTCTTGGAAAGAACTATACTAATGTTGAAATGGTGAGGAAGTTACTTAGTTCACTTCCAAAGACGTGGGAAGCTAAAGTGATAGTGATACAAGAAGCCAAAAATGTAACAACATTACCATTATAGGAACTTGTTGGATCTCTCATCACATATGAAATGAGGCTTCAAGAGATATAAGAAGAAATGACACTCCTAAAGCAAAAAAATTTAACGTTCAAAGCATTAAAAAAAGAATCCAGTAAAGAGGAAGAGACATCAACTAGTAAAGTGATGAAGAAGACATTACCTTCATGACTAAAAAATTCAAGAAATTCTCTAAAATAAAGGACAATAAGGATCGTAAAAGTGATTCAAAATATAAATCCTCTAATGATATTTGCTTTGAATTTATAAAACTTGACCATAAAAAGTCACAATGTCTTTTACTATAAGATAATGAAAAGTACAAAAACATTATAAAAAGGAGAATAAAGACAAAAAGAAAGCATTTGAAGTATTAACTTAGGATGACACAAGTGAATCCAAGAATAAGAATTCAAAAGAAGAGATAGCTTATATATGTTTCACTATTATAAACAATGATGAGGTAACGTCTAACCATAATTTTTATGATGGTAACAATTATTTAACATATGGTGAATTAGTCAAAAGTTTAGAATCATAAGTAAGAAAAGGAAAAAACTATTTTCCAAACTCAAGGAAGTTCAAAAAAGTTAGATGTATGCATGAATGAGAATAAAAAGATATGAAGTAAATTTTATAACATTAAAGCATCTAAAAATATTATTATTGATGACAATCATGATGTAGATGTATTAAGGCATGATAATGAAACATTGAAAAAAGAGGTAGATTCCCTCAAGGACTTATTATCCATGTTTACTAAACAGAGTGAAAAACTAGAAAATATGATATGAGCTCAAAATAATTCCAATGGTAGGCATAGAATAGGCATGGTATGTAGTTATTGAATTGATTATTATTTTTGAACACTTTATACTTTTTATCTTAATTAATCTAGCCTTCTTACTTTTAGGAAAGTCTTGAAGATGTTGTTATAGGATATGGAGAATTTAACTCCTAAAAATAACTACCAAAAGTTCTCAAAAGAGTCAGCTACTATACCAAGTGAGGGAGATGAGAAGGATGAGATGCTTTCAATGGATTGAAAATTTAAGAACAATCTTTACTCAAATGATATCATAAGTAATGTTTAAAAAGAGGTAACTATTAGATGATATTTTAGAAACTTTTCATATATTACTCTTATTGATCAATTTAAGTGTAAATCTTTGGTGATGATTGTTTGGGTTTTAATTATAAATAAGATGTTTATTAAATGTTTTAAAGGATGAACCACAGCACCTAGAATTAAAGACTATATGCAAAATGATGTTATTAAGAAAGAATTCATATTAATTCGGCATTAATTTTTATAAATCATTAAATAAGGATAAGATTTTTCTAAATTAAAAGAGAAGTAGGTATGTTTGATGTAAAAATCCTATATGATAAAGATCTCCTTTCATTTTTATTCATTATTTATTTAAGGCCAATTTCTAATGTTTCAAAACACACTGGTCAACCAATATCCTAGTGTGGTTGACCAATGAACCAAAAAAACATGTCTTCTGCCTTTTCATTAAGTTTGTTTATTACTTAGTCATTTGTTTGACTGTCCAATAGATACATTAATCAATCAATATTCTTTAATGTTCAACTAATTTACTCGTATCTGACATTCTTTTTCCTTTCAAGTGAGTTTATAATGAGTTTGATCACTCCTCTGGTTAACCAATGTCTTTAATTGATTGATCAATGTCTTCAAGTGTTCGACCAACGTTCTATTTTCTAAAAAAAAATTTTCATTCCAGTGAGTTTGTAACTTGTTTGGATGCTAGTATGGTCGATCACACACTATCATTGGTCAACTAGTTAATTCATATGATCGATCGATCCTCCTGGTTTAATCTCTTCTCTTCCTCTTTTCTTTTATTTTCATATTTTATATCTTCAAAACTCCAAAAAATTCTCTCTTTTTTGAAAAACTGCATCGCCCATTTCATAAAATATTGTTAGATTGCATCAAAATGAGAATTTGTCATTTTGAATTTAAAATTTTGGGATTTTCAAAATTTTTCTTTATAAAGAGTTATCTTTTTAAATTAATCCTTTCATAATAAAATTATAAAAGGAGCAACAATTGTCTCATTTTCAATTATATTAATTTTGTTTAATTATGGTATTTTGGAAATTTTCATATTTTATTTTAAAATTTGGGGGTGAAATTGATAATTAGATAATGCAATTATAATTATATTTGTTACAATTCTAATGCTTAATTTTGTTAGAACTTACTCATATTCCTTTAATGATTTCCTAGTCACAATACCAAAGTTAGGGATTTTAAAATTATGCCGAATTAGGGATTTTTTTCAAATTTTGACTTTTTGAGCAATTACTTTAACACTCTTTAAATATTCAAAAACCTTCCTTCTTAAATAAGCTTACCAATATTTATCGAATTCATTCTGATCTTTTAACTAGTTAGGTTGACACATGATACTCTATATTATGCAATTTGGGAAAATTGATTTCTTTTTGATGATTCTAAAGAGGAGAAGAAAGAGTAGTGATATTAGATTAAGGGGGATTGAAGAAATTCAGAGGTAGTGATTATTTTGTTTATTTTTGTATTTCTTACACCTTATCTCATATGCTTGAGTAAATTTATGATGTCTACATGTATGGATATTTCTTTGATATTCAATATAACTTTTCTCTTAATGCTGAATTATGTTTCATGCATGAATTAAGGGGGAGCTAATAACGTTCTTAACAGTTATTTGTTTGCTTAATTTTATTATTTTTCTCTAATATTACAAATGTTTTGTCATCATTAAAAAAGGGAGAATTTTTAACTAAGGGAGGTTCCAATTGATGTTTCTATGATTACAAAAAAACATAATTACTAGTAATGAGTTTCCTATTTTGACAAAATTTAAGATAAGAACAAAAGGAAGTCATAAATTTAAGAAGATAGATTTTGAAGTTAATAAACACAAGTTAAATTTTATAACATCAAAATGAAGATCAAACCAACAACAAAAAAATCAAGGCTTATCAAGGTCATTCATTATTTTGTAATATTAATTATAATCTTATTTAATAACTTTGGTGTTCTACAAGCCTCACCATGTATAATAATTTCATTTCACTTTATTCCATAAGTTATTACATTCATTAAGAGGCATTTGAATGTTTTGATTTTAATATAAAAGTCTATTGATCTTTCAAACAAATTTTAAGGAACATTTTGTGAAGTGTTTAATTCATAATTGCATTAATCAAATTAAATTTAAGCATTTAAAGGTATTAAAAATCATATTATGAGGGTGATTGGTTTACCTATATAGGTTAGTGTTTGATAAATATAGGTAAAGTTGTTAAATTTGACGTACAATGAGTTTGTTCCAACAATGGTTGATGTATTGGTCAACCAATGTGCAATACACCTATTACTCAACCAGTATTCCAACGGTTGGTGAATCTTGTACCTTTAATGTATACTATTTAACTAATGTCTGCATATAGTCATTGTAATGGCTAGTTCTTATCTCCAATGGCTAGTAGGGTCTAAAACACTTTAAATAGGTGTTTTTATTAGTTTTATCATAAAGAAGCATTTGCATGTATTTTACACACATTTATAATTGTTTTTCAATCATTAAGCATCATTGTTTCACATTTGTCTGAGTTAGCCTTTTTAAGAGTTATCAAGTGAATAAGTGAGATAATTTTGAGTAGTGATCCTTTTTTGGGGTGATACAAATTATACTTGGGAGTGTTCTAAGTGGGACTAAGTTTCCTCTTCACCTTGGAAGAAGATTGTAAAAAAGGTTCCTCTTTTCTAAGAAAAATTGTAAAATGGTTATTATTCGCTTTGAAAGAAAAATTATAATGAAATGCTAAGAAGTGTCTTGGGAGTGGATGTAGGTAAAAGTTGTTAGCAGAACCACTATAAACCAGCTTGCATTTCTCTTCCCTGTCCTCTTTAAATTATTGTGCAATTATTTGATTAATTTATATTATACAATTTCTTCATTCATATTTATATTGATTGATGATAATCACATTTATAAGTTTTTTTTCAATCTTTAAGCATCATTCACATTTGTGTGAGTCAACCTTTTTGGGAGTTATGAAGTGAATAAGTGAGATAATTTGGAGTTATAATCCTTTATTGTGGTGATACAAATTGTACTTGGGAGTGTTCTAAGTCAGATTAAGGTTCCTCCTCACCTTAGAAGAAGGTTGTAAGAAGGGTTTCTCTTTACTAAGAAAATTGTAAAAAGGTTATTCTTTGCCTTTAAAGAAAAATTATAATGAAATCCTAAGAAGAATCTTGGGAGTAGTTGTAGGCAAAAGTTGTTAGCAAAACCACTATAAATTAGTTTGCATTTCTCTTCCCTATCGTCTTTAAATTATTATTCAATTATTTTATTAATTTATATTATACAATTTCCTAGCCCATATTTATATTTATTGTTGATAATCACATTTATAAGTGTTTTTCGATCATTATGCATCATTGTCTCACATTTTTGTGAGTTATCCTTTTTGTGAGTTATTAAGTGAAGAGCCGATTTACCGACGGGAAATCTACAGTCGGTATTTAGCTTTCATTTACCGACGGATGCACATTCTGTCGCCATATCTTGAAGCAATTTACCGATAGACAGGCGTTTCCATCAGTAAATTGTTTACAGACGTCATCCTGTCGATGAAGACGAGACGATACACTGACGGGATAAAGTTTCCGTCGGTAACTGTCGGCATCTTCGTCGACGGAATGTCTGATGTCCGTTGGTAAATGTTTTCATGAACAAAGATTACCGACGGCAATATTATTTCGTCGGTACAATTGCCGACAGTTACCGACGGAATGTTGTCTCTCCGTCGGTAAATGTCGGTAGTGAAACCTAGTTTACAAACGGAATTACTTTTCCGTCGGTATTTGAGTTTCCACCGTAATAAAAATGCCGCGGTTTTACCGACGGAATGATCTTGTCCGTCGGTAACTGTCGGCAGATGCGTCTTCTGGAAACCTATATTACTGACGGAATGTTATGTTCCGTCAGTAATCCAGCGCCTATAAGTCACGCGTCGACCCCCTCCCCTCCCCTCGCGCCTTCATTTCTTTTCTTTCCTTACGGTCCAGAGTTTTCCGACTCCTTCTCTCGCGTTTTCCGATCGTATTTCGATTATTGTCTTACTCATCGTGCGTTATTTGAGGTAAACTCTCTTATAAGTGTATTATTTTACAAAAAGCATGTTTTTAGTGTTAAACGTGAATGTTTGGTTAGGTTGAGATTATACATATTGTGTATAAAGTATTCGATAAAATGCCTTTTATGATATTTGAAATATTTTTTGTAATTTTTGTCTTAATTTGAGAATTTAAATATATAATTTTGATAAAATGTTTAGTAAGAAGTTTTAATTTATCAAATTAACATTTAATTGTGAATTTATTGTATATATGAATATTGTCTTTAATTATTAATAATTATTATTAATAATAAGTAT
>JAOQMS010042848.1:0-12905 GCA_027563885.1 Erythroxylum longipes
ACAATTTGATAAAGTATTTTAAAAGTGAAGAGATTTCTCACACACCAAACAATCATTTTAACCTATAGATGTATACAAAGGCATAATGCTCCACTCTCTTTGTATTGAAAATCTTTTTGTAAAATGAGTTACTTAAAGGTATTTGAAGACTTGTTGAACAAGAATACAATTGTTTGTAGGTAGTTACGTCTTAAATCACTAAGTTCACTAGTAAATAAAAGAAACATGTTATAATTCATTTATGATTGACTATATAATAAATGAATTATATGAGTAATAGTAGTGAATATTAAATGTATGAATATTTTTTTAAAATTAATGAATTCTTTACAATTATTTATTGTTTCAATTCAATAAAGACACAAACTTGTTTTTAATTCAAATATTGAAAGTTGTAGCATATAGCATATAATTTCCTGAAATGTTATTATAAATATAATAAATGAAAAATTCAAATAAAAATGACATTGCACATAACTTTGATAATATAAAACAAATGAGAAATTCTAAAGTAAATTTTTCATGACATTACTAAACAAAAGAGACATTGTATATTAAAATGCTCACGACATTGTATGTTAAGATGCCACATTCACTAACGTGACTGACTATACAACAATCAATTTACTTAAAACAATCCGTGCATTAAAAGAAATGTAACTGTTATAATTTTTGAGGAAAAAATAACGGTCATCCATAATAGAACTTTCATCAAACACTTAGTATGCATCACAAAATCATCCCTAACTAATAACAAAATCGCAATCTTTTTCCATTATTCACCAACATTAACACAGAATAACAAATAATGACTCATTAAAAACCAAAACAAATGCAGCCAACTCAATCTACAGTAACAAAATCTACAAACATAAAACCATTTAACAACAAAAATTAAAGAAGAAAAAAACACCTAAGAGCAGAGCATGGGCGAACTACCTCAACCGAAGGTTAACTGGAGACTGATAGTTATGATTTATATTGTGTTTTAGGGTTAGATTTGATAAGTATTTTGATGTCATTTCAAATGTTTAGTATGCATTTACGGTTTAATTATGTTAGTTTTTGTGTTTAAGTTTTTTTTATAGGTTAGCTTGAATCGTTGAGCTTAAATTGTATATTTTTGAGATACCTTGATGTGTGTGCTAGTGTTGTAGGATAAACAGAGAAGAAAGGGAAGAGTTAAAGAGTTTATGGGCCAAAAAGCATAGGACACGATCGTGACAGAAGAGGAAGAATCAGAAGCAGCCAGGCCACGATCGTGCTCTCCATGCCACGATCTTGCACGATCGTGACAGAAAGTGTCAATTCAGGGCATGCTCGTGACAGAAAGACAAGGAGACGAAGCTTAACGCGACGTACTTCCCAGAACAGGTGGTTTCCCATTGTCGCTGCCTCCATAATCCATTCCCACAGTAGTTTCTTTGTTTATATCAATTTTATTTATGTATGAAATTAGGATATTTATTAAAATTGCTCCTGTTAAGTGTTGATTATTGTCTATACTCACATTCGGTTTTTAATTCTTAAGATTAATAAATTTTAATTGGTTGTGTTTCTTTTGATTTAATTGTGATTAAAATCCCTGCTCTTAATAATTTGGCAATAAACTGAGATGGTGAGCCGAGTGAAAATAATCAATTTGGGCTAGCGAGAGTTAGGTAAATTGATAGATAAAGGATTGAAAATAATCAATTTAGAACTAATTTAGGTTTTGGTTCAATCGCAAATCGAAAGATCGCGACTCCATAATTTAAATTAGGGATCATCAATTGGGGTTAAGAATTATAACTCGAGAGAGAGTAATTCACCCTAGGACCATCTAGACTAGTTAAGTCAATAATTGCACAATTGATTAGGTTTTCGTTAATTTCGAATTGAATCCCCCTTTTTCTCACTTGATAGTTTCTAGGTTAGTTTTGGGATTGGGTTGTGTGATGTTATCATATTTAGATTTCTTCAACTTAATTCTTGAATTAATTATTCGATTAATTTATTTTTTACATTGTTTTATTTCTTTTGAATTACTGTAGTTGGTACGACCTTAGATTTTTAGGACTAGTAACCTTCCTCGTGGGATCGACACTTTAAGTACTACACGAACGACCCGTACGCTTACGGTAATTACCATGGCTAAAAATATTGAAACTTAGAGCGTGTAACCTTGAGCAAACAAGTTTTTGGCGCTATTGTTGAGGAAGGCAATTTAGTTCTATAATTTAAGGCATTAGGTTTGTTTTTTGCTTTCATTAATTTCACTTACGATTCATACTCTTGTATGATCACAAGAGTCACAAGGGGTTCGATTTGCACAACTGAGATGTGCGATTTAGACATAACACGTTTAGAAAGAACCCTTAGGAAAGCTTAGTGAGAAGAAGAAGAAGAAACCGAAAAAATACAAACGGCCGAAGAATTCCAAAGAAATGTGGATTAAGAAGTTAACCCTAGTAAGCAACAATAGAGGACCTTCATGGATTTTATAAAGCCAGGCTTCAATCCTACAAACCAAGGAGTGACTAGACTGCCTGTTCAAGAGGTCTCTTTTGAAATCAAGCTAGCCCTCCTAAACACGCTTCAACAGAACATCCAATTCTATGGACTTGCAAATGAAGATCCAAATGTGCATATAATGAGTTTTCTTGAGATTTGTGATACTTTTCAATATCACCAGATGTCGAAAGACACAGTGAGGATTAGGCTGTTTCCTTTTACTCTTAGGGATAGAGCGAAGGCTTGGTATCATTCACTAAGTCCCACCAACATTACGACATGGGAATAGCTAGTGCGAGCTTTCTTAGATAAATACTTGCATTAACGAAGACCACCAAAATTATTAAAGAGATCACAAACTTCCAACAATGCTCACATCACAATCTACCCAAAGAGTTCCTACTGCAGACATTTTACAATGAAGTGAACCCACACACTTAAGGAACCATTGATGCAGTGACGGGAGGATCATTAATGAGAAAGACGGTCAATGAAGCAGAAGAGTTAATAGAGGATATGGCTAGCAATAGCTGTTTATGGGCTAGTGAACGTAGTAGGCAACCTACTAATTTTAGGGAACATAAAGGAGTTGTCACTGTAGACCAAATGACAAAAATGTAAGCTAAGATCGATAATTTAACACGAAAACTCAATAATATGAAGGCTTCATCTCTAGCTCCAGTGAAGGCCGCGCAATTGAAATGTGAGCTATGCAGCCAAATGGATCATAATACAGTGTACTGCTATCTAATGAGAGACGACAACCCGGAGCAAGTAAATTACATGGGGGCACAATTCAAACGCGGAGGGGGTAACAATCCCTATTTTAACACCTATAACCCTGGGTGGAAGAATCACCCAAACTTCTCCTAGTCCAACAAAAACAACAGAGGTAGTTCAGACCCCAATGACAATCAAGCTTCCACTAGGACAAAACAAGCTAGATGGATTCGAAGTTGGACATAATTTTGGATAAGATAAGAGGATTGGAGGAAGCATACAGGAGGCTCGAGAGTAAATTCGAGCAAGTCACAAAGAATCACGCTTCATCTATTCATAACTAGAGGGGTGGTTTGTGGAAGCAATGTCGACTCAGAATGCTAGAACTCTTCCAAAATCAAGACACGAAGCTAGAAAAGGTGGACACAGAAGAAATTCAAGTAATTAAAGAAGACCTTCTAAGTAAGATTGTTAGCAAATCGGTGCAATTAACTCGATGGACATTCCCACACCAATTCTTTGCTAAAAGGGAATTATATGCTAGAAAGGAGGAGGTAGAAATGTTACAAGAAATTGAACCAAAATAAATCGACGAGGTGATGAAACGAATACATGACAATTTAAAATTACAAGAATCCGTCATAGGGAGAGGGGAGGAGCAAATGCTGGAAACTGTGCCCAACATAATGAAGAAGGGTGATCCAGGGGACTTTTTCATCCCCTGCAGCATCAACAAGGTTATCATAGATAGAGCATTCGCAGACTTTGGTGCAAGTATAAATGTGATGCCCTACACTCTTAGTCTTAAGTTGGGTTTACGAGAGCTAGTACCCACAAAGTTTTTGGTTAAGACAGCTGATATAACCTCACTGAGACCGTTGGGGAATAGACATGATGTGCCGGTTAAGGTCGGTAATTTTATCTTTCCTATAAATTTCTATATTTTGGATATCAATGAAGATGAGGATACTCTGATGATTCTTGGACGACCGTTCTTAGCCACTGCGCCCTCAATTATCGATGTAGATGGGGGCGAACTAACTCTATAAGTAGGGAAGGAGCAAATAACCTTCAAAGTGAATGATAGAGAGTACAAAGCTCCTTCAACTCTAGCGGTTCGTAACAAACTTGAACCTCGAGGAGAATGGGAAGATATTGAGAATTCTCCAAAATTCTTCTGAAAGAAGTGCTCATGAAGGAGAAGGCAAGGTAAAGAAAATTCCAAGCAAGATGGTAGTCACAATATGGTAGCAAACATTAAGACTTTGAGATTAATAACGATGCTACCATCAAATCAATCATTCCAACCACCGTAAGCTTAAAAGGAGCATCAAGCTACAGATAATAAAAGAAGTGCTGCATAGGAGGCATCCTATGGAAAAATTAGTTCATGTTGAATGTAGTTAGATTAGTTGAAATTCGTAGTTAGGTTTATTTTGGATTGCATGAATAAAAGTAAAAAGAGGATAGGATTTCGGAGTCAGGGGGAAGAGTACGCAAGTGTATTAAGAGAAGTGAAGAAGAATTATCGAATGAAAGAAGGAAAGCATTAGAAGAAGAAGGTCTTAGAATCAAGTTATAGGCATTGGCCACAAACATGACCTGTCAGGTCACGATCGTGGCCTGCGACTTAGAAGTCCTTTGGTGGTAGGCCGCATGCCACGATCGTGTCCTACGACAATGAACAAAAAGGGGAGGATGCAAATTTGAAGTGATAACTTTACCATTTTACCCTTTTTATCACTTATTTATTCAATTCTTACTTAACTTTCACCTTCAGTTTCATTTTTATTTTATCTCTCTAGAATTTCAACTTCCAAACACTCTAACATCTCTTTAGAAATTTTCCATCGACAACTTCCCAAATTCAACCCAATCATGTCTCGTATCAAGCAAACCACCCGAAGAAAGCCTTATGGAGCACAACAAGTGGCAAGACGGGGGAGTCGAAACTGAGAAACAGATTTTGGAGCTTCATTTCCCATCTGCTCCGAGGAGGAAGGTACTCGTTTCCATTCCCTTCGCTCTAGGCATATAGTTGTGCCTAAATATTTTGATTTTGATACACTGGATAGGATAGAGGTGTGAGAGCGAATAGAAAATTTAGCAGAGAGGATCTAGTGGGGTCAATTAATCAGGTTTCAATTCCTTGTTGTTAAGGAGCTGACCCTAGAATTTTTCACGTCCCTGACCTTTGACCCCAAGAACATTAAGGAATTATAGTTTAGATTGAGGGGGCGAGCGTATAAGTTAACATTAGAGATTATATGTGACATATGTGGATTCCCCGAATCCACCATTGTCGACCAACATGATGACTTTTTTCCTTCCCAATACTGGCACGAGCTTACTGGCATTGAGCTTTTTTATGCCAAAAATGCCCACAATAGCATTATTCGGTCACATGAATACTTGTTGCTACACAAATTTATGTGTCAGCTGGTCTTTGACAAATCAGAGACCAATAAGTGTTCAACCAAGCAACTGTTCATCTGCGGTATATGGACCACAGTATCCCAGTTTGTACATCCACGAATGCGTTGAATGCTCTTGCTACAGTTCTGCAAAAGCGGAGCAAGCATCTTGGAAAGGGGTACCTAGTTTCTGCCAACGCAGAGCATTTTGGTGTGGATCGGAGGGGGTTAATAGTACACCTGCCCGAGTTCCCTGACCACCATCATCTCTATAGGGCAGAGATTATTCACTCCACCAATATGAGTCTGCAGGAAATAAATGAAAAGACACATGTGGGGACTAAGATGGGCCAGGCAAGCTCGAGCTCCACACCTACTAGTCAAGAACAGGAAGCATCAACGAGCGAGGACTCAGAAGAAGAGGAAGAAGAGGACCAATGCTGGACAATGATTTTGTATGCAATATCCGAATCCAACAGAACATTAAAGGAAGTGGTGCTTACATAAAGACATTAGAGTTGAGAAATACGCCGACTCCATCGTTATTTTGAAGCTCAGGGTATTCGATTACCGCCTCCCACACCATCACCACCTCCATCTCCTTAGGATCCTAATCTAACCTAAAATTTTTCTCCAGCTTTATTTTGTTTTATGTTTATTTTTCTGTTATTTTTATTTTACTTTTCTTGCTATCGTTAATTTTATCTATTCCTTGTTATGTTAAATTTTTGTTTTCACATTTTATTTATGTACGTGACGTGTGTGTTCCTTCTCACATTGAGGATAATGTGTTGTTCAAGTGTGGGGAGGGATTCTGTGTTTTTTTTTTTTATGTGACTTGCATACCGTATGATAGCATTAGGTTGTATAATGTGAAATGTGCAAATGTGTCAATGGCTTAGGTTTGAGTAAAATTCATTTAATTTTGGACAGAGTCTATTAGGTTATTAATAATCATTAGCTTACGAAATTAGTGAATTAGGGCGCCTTTTAATAAATATACAGTATAATTAGGACTAAGTGTAAATTTAGCTCCCTTTAAGTTATCACATTCATTCATAATTTGAGGACTTTTAGGTTAAGTAGCTCAAATAGTATTTTTTTCACAAAAATGAATAGCTAAAAGCAACAAGGTAGGCAATAAAAAAAGGTTTAGTTCAATAATTACTATTTTGTTGACCTTCGGGTTATGAGTAGAGCTAGTATCTAGTTGAAAACGTGATGTAATGAGGATATAATGACGTTTTGACCAAGCTATGAACAATTGACTTAGTCGAGTAACCAGATCGACATTCATCACAAATGTTTGCCTTCGAGTAAAAGGCTAAGTCCCAAAAAATAATAATAAAATTTTTTAAATAAAAACCTACTGGACTTGTAATAAGCTTGGATTTTCATGAAAGAATGTATTTAGTAATAGTTACAAAGTCTAAGGGACTGAAAAATTATTAATGTGTGTGTACAATTGAAAAGGGTAAATAAGTTAACACTTAGGTCTTGATTAAGTTGTATATTTAGTTCAAAGCCCTTAGACACATATTTTTTAGGTTAATGATTTGACTTAACTGAATGATTGTGTTCGAGATTAAATTTATTTCACGAAGTCGAAGCCATTGCCTCATTACTGTATTGCATTTTTTTATATTCGTTACATGTTTGTTGTTTTTTCTTGCTTGAGGACAGGAAAACGTTTAAGTGTAAGAATGTTTATAGTTGTGATTTGTATTGTGTTTTAGGGTTACATTTGATAAGTATTTTGATGTCATTTCAAATGTTTAGTATGAATTTGTGGGTTTAATTATGTTAGTTTAGTGTTTAAGTGTTTTTTTTGGGTTAGCTTGAATTGTTGAGCTTAAATTGTATATTTTTTAGGTACCTTGATGTGTGTGCTAGTGTTACAGGGTAAACATGGAAGAACGGGAAAAGTTAAAGAGTTTTTGGGCCAAAAAGCATAGGCCACGATTGTGCACACAGGCCACGATCGCACGATCGTGATAGAAGAGGAAGAATCAGAAGCAGCCAGGCCACGATCATGCACTCCAGGCCATGATCTTGATAGAAAGTGTCAATTCAAGGCACGATTGTGCATTATGGGCCACAATCATGACAGAAAGGAAAAAACACAGGCCCCACGATCTTGTACGACGTCGGACTGACAGAAAAACTCAAGTTTCAGATGAATTTTTAGACCGTTTCTATCCCGACTTTGACCTAGAGTGCCAAAAGTGTAAATAGAACATTATGGGACATATACAACAATTTTTGGAGAGTCTAAATCAAGAGCCTTCATGCCAGTCACAATTCGGAAACCGTAGAGAGTTTTGAGAGATTGAAGAAGGAGACGAAGGAAGAGAGATAAGGAGAAGAAGCTTGACGCGACGTACTTCCAGGAACAGGTGGTTTCCCGTTATCGCGGCCTCTACGATCCATTCCAACAGTAGTTTCTTTGTTTATGTCAATTTTATTTATATATGAAATTGGGATATTTATTGAAATTTTTGTTGAGTGTTGATTATTGTCTATACCCACCTTTGGGTTTTTAATTCTTGAGATTAATAAAGTTTAATTGGTTGTATTTCTTTTGATTTAATTATGATTCAAATTCTTGCTCTTAATAATTTGACAATAAACTGAGAGGGTGAGCTGAGTGGAAATAATCAATTTGGGCTAACGAGAGTTAGGGAAATTGATAGGTAAAGGATTGAATCAAACTAATAGAGTTATGTAATGAGAGATCGAACATAGATTCCCGATAGGTTAATAGACAATATAGAACTAATTTAGGTTTTGGATCAATCACGAATCAAGAGATCATAATTCTATAATTTAAATTAAGGATCATCAATTAGGGTTAAGAATTATAATTCAAGAGAGAGTAATTCACCCTAGAACCGTCTAGACCCGTTAGGTCAAGAATTGTACAATTGATTAGTTTTTCATTAATTTCGAATTGAATCCCCTTTTTTCTCACTTGATAGTTTCTAGGTTAGTTTTGGGATTGGGTTGTGTGATTTGTTATCATATTTAGATTTCTTCAACTTAATTCTTGAGTTAATTGTTTGATTGATTTATTTTCTCCGCTATTTTATTTCTTTTAAATTATTGTAGTTAGTACAACCTTAGATTTTTAGGACTAGTTCTCTTCCTTATGGGATCGACACCTCAGGTACTAGCAAACGACCCGTGCGCTTGTGGTAATTACTAAGGTTAAAAATATTGAAACTTAAAGCGTGTAATCTTGAGCGAACAGAGATGATGTAAAAAGATGATGGAAGAAATTAGTGGAAGAACAGATGAAGATGACGAATGACAAAGATGAAATAGCAAAATGATAGAGAATTAAGGAATAAGATGAAGACGAAAAAGGAGGGACGACTTCGGTTTTGACACTTAAATTGGAACGAAAATGACGTCATTTAATTTTTCTCATCTGGTACATTTGGCGACGAATCTACATTTCGTCACTAAATGTTAAACATTTGCTACAAAAATAAAATAGCATTGCAAATTGTACAACATTTTACTACCAAATTGATAAATCATTGCCAATACTATTCCTTTTACCTTTTTCCGGTAGTCAAAACTATCGTCGCCTATCACTCCAATTTCACTACCAATTATACACAACGTCACCAAAACCCAAACATTTTCCTTACATTCTTAATTTTCTTAATTGATTAACATATATGAGTTTTTCCTATTACCAATAACAAAATGAAAATTTTGTCTTTTACATTTACATATGGAGTTAGATCTTAATTTGCTTAATTTTTGGGAATTACTAATCTTTATTTTTAATTTGGTGGATAACAAAATAAAATGGGGAAATTTTTTAAGAATTTGTATCTTCTTTTTGTTATTAGTTGAAAAAATAAGGAATGCAAACCACAATTTATTTAAACCAAATTCGTATCTAACATGACAACATATACCCTTTAACCCTTAGTCTACCATTAACCTTATTATTTGTATAAAAAGATACATTTAATTTAAATACTTGAAGGTTTTTGCGACGAAGTAATTTTAGTAGTAGAAGACCATTTTCGCAACCAACTACAATACTTAGTCGCAAATGGCAGACAATTTGTTACTAATTTTCACATCGTCGCCCAAAACCAAAGCAATCTCTTTACTTTCTTAATTTTCTTATTTTGTTAATATATATGAGGTATTCCTAATACATCATACAAAATGTTAACATAATCTTCTCACTTATATATGCAATTGTTCTTCTTTTGTTTAATTTTTGGGAATGACTAATCTTTAATTTAATTTGTTAGAAATAGTTTTCTATTACAATGTCTCATTAAATTATTATAATTTAGTTTTTATAAATTAAAATAATTAAAATGTATAATTTTTTGAAATAAGTTTTTTGAAATAATAATAATAATAATGTATAATTTTCTAAAAATTGTAAGTCAATTATAATTTATTTGAACAGTGAACAAATTCATGTGCATATAGTTTTCAATTAAATAATTTAATTTTTAATTTAAATTATGTTTTATTTGGAATAGGAAAATAAATTTATTAAAAATTATTTATAAACCCATGGGCTTTGGCGACGAACCATGTATTAGTTACTACATCTGACGTTTGTCGACCAAATACGATAGATTGTAGAAAATTAATTAATACTACTTCCAAACAACTACAGTAAACAATCAATGACATCGTTTACCTAAACAAGAAAAATGAAGTCGCTTTGTATTAGGTTTTCAATGACAACCAAATAAAAGGCTACTCCATTCTCATTCGAGCCGTCAACATTTCTCAAAATCCTCTCTTCTGTTTGGGTTCTATATTGTGGTCATCATCGTCAAAGAACTATTATTAACTGAATTGGTATTATTATTATTATTATTTTATTTTCATCAACGAAGTTGTGCTAAGTTTATCTTATACCTTTAGGTGTTTATTGTGAGTTCTTAATTATGCATTTGATGCATGGGTTGTGTTTATAGTTGTGTTTCGAACATGATTTACTGTCTGTTTTTGTTATTTGTATATGGGTTGGCTTCTTCCCAATGACCTTTAATACTTCCCTCATCAAAGCTTCGTAACTATTTAATGAAAGGTCTTTAAGAGTATTTTACTTTAATTCATTTCCATTAATAGTAATATAGCCCAATATAGATAATACTATATTTCTGTACATCAAGAAAATAGTTATGTCTATTCTACTTTAAATTCTAATTTTTGCATGTGATACAAACTACATATTAGATTTCTGAAATTTTAGTAAGGGTAACTTTCATATCTTTAGGCACATTGAAGATGTATAAGTGCTAAACTGGACTACTTTCATTTATCATCAAAATTGGAGTTGAACATATGTTGAACCGTTTTCAGAGCCCAACTATCCAGAGTATTATAAAACGTGCGCTTATTACCCTGTAGGGTTATTCCAAAGAACCCTTATTAGCTTACTATCCGAACAATCCTTATTCAAGGCTGATTTTCATCTTGATCTCTTCTTACCATCTTGTCCCGTCTCGTGTACTTAGTCTAAGTCCTTAACTGTTTCTTGATCCTTGATACCCACTTCTTGTTGAAATACCTTTATTTAATTAAATTTTGTAACTAACTTCAGCTAAACAACTGTCTAATGTAATGGCCTTAACTTCTTCTTCGTATCGTTTGTGGTTGGCCCAACATCAGAATTTGCTTATGGTCTGTGTTTTATCGTCTGTAGATGACTTTCTTTGTCTATGTTGGCCACCCATAGTCTGTGTTTTATCGTCTATATTCTATCGTCATCACAGATGATTCCTTTCGTCTGTCTTTGACTTTCTTCATCTATATTGACTACCCATCATCTGTCTCGTTTCGTCTGTGTTCTATCGTTATCACAGACGATTCCTTTCGTCTGTCTTTGACTTTCTTAGTCTGTCTTAAGGCGTGTCATTACAGACGATTCCTTGCGTCTGTGTACTGACGTGTCGTCTGTATGCTGACGTGTCATCTGTGTTTCATTTGCATCTGTATGGTGACGTCATCACAGACGATTCCTTTCGTCTGTGTTTTTTCTTTGCGTCTATGCGTGACTTTAGCACAGACGATTCCTTGAGTCTTTGTCTTCTTCTTGTAATCTACCTCACTTAAACCAGACGTAAATCCTCTCAACCACCCTCATTCATTCAATTCCAAGAATAGAACACACAATCATAAACACCAACTGCTTCTCAAAGCCTCTAATTCATTTGGTCAACACATGCAACGTGAAACTTAACAGTGGTCGTAATCATGAGCAGAACATATATATATTTCATTCATCCTCAAACAAATATTAGTTTTACAACGCTTTAGTGGGCATTTCAAGCCCATTTACAATATAGTCCAAATACAAGGATTCAAAGACTGGAATTTACTCAAATGCATCTAAAGCATTGTTCTGCCGAGCTAACTTCAAAACAAAACAAAGTATGCAGACTGTAGAGATTTGCCTTGACTCCTAACTTACACACTTTCTTGTTCTTCACCTGAATGGGGCAGAGTTTGGAGGGGGTGAGCTTTATGCTCGTGGGTAACATGTTTATAATTAAGAACAAGCAGAAACCCTTTTTCAATTTAAAAACTATAGTAATCTTGCTTGAAAAATCATTAAGTACTTATTTCACAAAATTATCTCTTTATCAAACAACTCATAAACAAAATGATTCATGCATGCATCAATCTTACTAACATTTCATAGCACATAAGCATATCAAAATAGTTTGGGTGGATCCAAAACAGAACGTACTACATATTTCCCTTAAGGGTCCTGTGTAGCCGTGAATAGAATGTACTAACGTAATCCCACTTGATGGTCTTGCGTAGCCGTGAACTTATGGGAGTCCATGAAGGAGCTCCATGCCACTAGCGAGCAGGTGGGAAAAGCCTTTAGACAAGTGCACTTGACTTAACTTAGGGGACTACCACAAACCCACATAACACATATATTTCACATCTTGAAATCTCATGGCGTCAATGGCATTTTTCCAAAACTTGATTTCACATTCATAATAACGTTTCAAAAATCATTTTCATGAATCAAATCACAATTCGCATGCAAACATATGGCACATTTTCAAAGCATGCGAAAACAATCGAAAACATTATTAAAACTTCCTTGGTTCGAAAGAAAGCTTTTGAGGCTTATTACTAAATTATAAAAGTGTCACCCACCTGAATATCCTTGCTTATGAACTTGCTTAGTGATGTCCTTCCTCTTGCTTATCTTGCCTCTCTTGATTTCCTTTAACAATGAAAACAATCCCCATTCAATCAAAAATT
>JAOQMS010042849.1:0-12903 GCA_027563885.1 Erythroxylum longipes
ATTATTATTATTATTATTATTATTATTATTATTATTATTATTATTATTATTATTATTATTATTATTATTATTATTTCGAAGAGTGAAGATCAAATAGCTCCTTAGCTTTCTTATATTACTGAATCGCAAATCAAATAGTCCCCTTTTTTGTTTAGGTTTACTTATAAAAACTAGAAGGTTAAAAATCAAATAGTTTCCTCTTGATCTTCTTTGATATAGTGGTCGTCGCCTCTTTTTTGTGTTTTTCATGTTTTTATATAGTACATTAGGGGTCTAAGGTTATGGCTCTTATTTCCCCAATTTGTTTAGTTAAAAAAAATAGCCCTGAACCCTCTAAACTAGAAAAAACTCATTCTTGGAAAAGCCTCTGTCACGATCATGACCTTGGAGTTATGATTGCGCTCAATTGTGCACAATTGTGACACCTTCAAGTTTTCTCCATCTTCTTCATTACTCAATTTTCCGATTTCCAACACTCACAAGCACCTCTTGAAACATAAAATTAAGATCCAATTCTTGTTCTAAACTAAACAAACACTTAGAATACATACAAGCATTAACAATAATACAATTCTAAGCCTATACATATGATAATCATCTAAGAAATACTTAAAAATGTTCTTAAACATCTAGCAAAACATAATATAGTCTACACCTATCAATATGGCTATACTTAAGCGTTTGCTTGTTCTCCAGCAAAACTAAAAGCTACAAACATACAAAACACATAAATACATAAACAGGCAATCATGCAACAACACAAAATGATACAATGACATCAAATCTTATGGAATTAACTTAACCTTAAACACCAATCAATCAAAATGTGCCAATCAATTAAAATATTAACACTATAGTCATACATCTACAACCCTTGTAAGCATGCATTTATTATTATTAATCAATCAAAAAGGCAAACTATCACTAAGAAACCATTCACGGGAATTCTTGATATTTTTAAAGGATCAGTAGGTTTATTTATAGTAAAACCAAATTTTAAAAATTTTCTTTAACATTAGCCTAGTCTTTTGATGCAAAGGCAAACATCTTGTCACGAATATCCCTTAATTGCTCAACTAGATCACATTTTTTTATTTTTCTTGGTTGGAGTGATATTATAGACTTTTGATGCAAAAATGAACATTTTGTCATGAATGCCCCTGGTTACTCATCTATATCATAGCTCTCAACTAGCTACTATCTCTATTCTTAACCTAAGTTTCTTAAAAAAGGCTAAAATAATTTTTTAATTTCACTTAATTTATAGCCTACGTCATTTCTTCTTAGTTAATTACTTTCTTGAAAGGTACTAATAATGTTAACCAATTTAATTGACTATAATTATAAATATATACGAACGAATTCCCTAAAGTGAAAGAATAGGTGTTATCTCCTAATTAATATACATACTTGTCCCTAAGACACTTAAAACACAAAATTCATAAGTTACTATGCCTTTACAATTTAAATGACCATGTTCAAAATAAGTCAATTCCATTCATTTCTTGGCATTGACACATTGACACAATAAACACTTCACAATACCAACCTAATAGAGAACTATACAATTGTAAAATTCACATGCAATTGATATGCAAATGCATAACATCCCCATACTTGAACATTACATTTTTCTAAATATGGAAAACAAACAATGCAATTAAAGATAAATAACAAAAAAGAAAAAGTTAGAGCAAGAAGACTTATTGAGATTGAGGTGGTGATGGTTTAGGCGACAAAATTGGGAGACACTCTATGCCATAAAACTCTAGCAATTCACTCCCTATAAAATAAACATAAAAACAAAATAAAAATAACAAAATACCAAAATACCAAAAAAATAAAATGAAAATAAACAATAAAACTTATCCTAATTCTTAGGTTACATCCCAATTAGCATTTGTTTAACATCATTAGCTTGGCGTACTTTGCCTTCTACCCTCAAATTGGGCATATAATAAGTGGTTTACTACCACATTTTTCTCCGCTTGGCAGTTTAGTATCCTATAAGTATGCTACATATTGCAAAAGAATAAAAGGACATAATTAATCAAATTGAGAAAATCAAGTAAGTTTAGTAATGTCCTTTTCAGTAACAAACTGTTAGTAAAATAGGGAATAATGAAACTCCCTGTTTAATTAAATCCATCAGTTTTTCCTGTAAGATGGTGAATTGCTCTTCTTTTAATCACCCTCATCCCTTCTTCTGCTTCCACTTCTTAAATATAAACTTCCTTACATTCTTCAAGATCTATGTCTGTTGCCATTTTTTCCTCTTCCTCTTCTTCATCCTTTGAAGATTCAAATACATCAACTTTTATAAATGAGCTGCCCTCATTTGGATTCTTTAATACCTTATTTATATTGAATTCCACTTGTTATATTGAATTCCACTTATTCATCACCAATTTAAAGGATAAGGTTTCCTTCATGGACATCTACCAAAGTTGTTCTAATGCTCAAAAAGGTTCTACTAAGAATTAGTGGACAAGTTCGATCCTCTTCAAAGTCTAGCACAACAAAATCTACAGGAATGATAAACTTGTCCATTTTGATAGGCACATCCTCTACCATGTTAAATGGATTCTTTATCGATTGACCCATCAACTGAATAAGCATAGAAGTTGACTTCACATTGTCTAGTCCCAATTTTTTAAAAAGTGAAAAAGGCATAAGCTTAATATTTGCACCTAAGTCACATTAGCATTTAGAAAATTATAAATTACCACTACGCAGGATATAATAAAACTCCCTAGATTTGTTAATTGTGACAGTATGTGGTTGGTAATTATGAAGTTGCAATTTTCTACCATAGAGATTATTTGATTGTCAACCCAAGTCCACTTGTTTAATAAGATGTCTTTTCGAAATTTTGAATACTGAGGTATGCTCTCCAAAAATTCCACAAAGGGCAAGGTAATTTGCATTTTCTTTATTTTTTGCATGAACTTTGTAAATTTTATATCCAATTTATTCTTCTAATGTCTTTATTGGAATGGTATTTTCGATGGATATAAAGGAGGAGGAACATAAGGAGGATCCTCATTCCTATCTTCATCTTTTTTTTGTTCTCTTGGTCTTCTGCAAGGTGAGATTTTGCTTCTTTTTTGTTAGTTTTGCTAGCTCTTTCCTACTCTTAAGTGTGATAACCTTAAATTGCTCTTTTAATTTACTTCCATATTACTCATAAGGCTTCCTACACTTGTCGTAGATAATGCATTGGCTAACTGGCCCACTTGAACCTCCAAATTGTGAATAGAAGAGGCATGATCATTTGCTACTTGCTTGAATTGTCCTTCTATCCTCTTATAGGCCTCTTCCACTCATGACTTTGTTTATGAGCTTGTCCAATTTTGAATCACTTGCAATGTAATTATTTTGTTGAAATCCTGGCGGGCCTTGATTTCTCAACTAAGTCCCTGTATTGTTATACCAAGAAAAATTTAGGTGGTTATACCACCAATGATTGTAGTGTTTACAGAATATTATTTTCCTAACTAAATTGTGCTCCTATGAATTCGAATTGCTATACGTTGTTGTTTTCCACTAGGAAGAAATCAGCTGTGATATGGCTCTCTTGTCTGAATAGCTTGCATCCATGCTGAATTGCTTTAAATGGAGAGAAAGAGGTGGCTATCAGTTTTTTTAATTGCTTGGTTAGGTTGGTAATCTCAACTTGTAATGCTGTCATTAAATCTACAACTAGAGGAAGGTTTCCTACTATTTATTTCATTTTGATGTCTAAAGACAACTATTATTCGCCATCTCTTCAACCTCTATGTCCATTGTCATCTGTTCCTCTTTCTCTTATTCATCCACTCATTGAACAGAAACTTCCTTATATTCTTCAAGCTCTATATCCCTTATCATCTATTCTTCTTTCTCTTTTTGGATGGCAACTTCCTTCATGTCACTAAACTTTTCCTTTTTGTCTCCTTGAGACATTAATAGGCTCCAATAGCATGCTATATCTGGCTTAATGTATTCGAGTGGATAAAAAGCTCTATTAGAAGACTTGATGTTTAGCTTCACTATTAGCAAGATCTTCCATTAAAAAATCAGATGAAGCATAAGCATAAGATTTACTCCATTCTGAATAGTCAGTATGCTCATACAGTGTGTTATGAGACCATTTTCGTAAGCAATATGGATTATCCTATATATAATTTGATGCCAGATAATGAAAATTATGGTGGTTACCCTACAAATGTCACAGCACAAGATGGATGTCGGTTGTGCTTCTGTGTCACTTAGAAGACTCCTCACATTCCTTATTAACAATGCATTGGAAAGTTGCTCCAATTGAACCTCCAAGTTATAGAGAGTAGAGGAGTGGTTCTTTATGAATTGATCAATTATGGCTTCAATACTTATCTCCCTTTCTAGCTTATCCATCATGTCTATTAACTTATCAAACCTGGAGTTGAACACATCTAAGTTTGACTCGAAAGAGTTTGACTCTAAGGATCCAAGCCAATCTTGCTAGAAACTTGGGGGACCTTATGATCTCATATAATCTCCCATGTCATTAATCCATAAATAATTTGGGCGCTACTAACACCTAAGATTATATGTGTTGTAGTAATTCTCATCCATGTTATAATGCTAAGAAAGGGTCTACAAATTGCTCTCAGTTTAAAGTTGTTGTATTCTCTATTTTTTCCTTTTTTTTAATTTTCAGTTACCTGCACTCACACAAGAAAAGCATTAAATCCGTAAATTAAAGGAATTCTATTCATCCTAATCCTAAGAGTTCCTAATAATGGCCTCAAAAACTTATTGAGTAAGTTTTATATATAATAAAACTCTCAATACTGCAAGTATAAGATAACATCTTGTAGTATTAAAAGATATTGTTCCCACGAGGACTGTTGAAAGCTAAACAATTTGAATCAAACTTTGTCTAACATACTAAGAAATTGATTTGGATTAAAATAAATAACTGAAACTAAAACAAGTAATGAAACGAAACAAATAAGAATTGGTAAGTGAACTGCCCATGAAATTAATATTGATCAAAGTTAAAGAATTAGGAACTATTCTATCCTTACTTTGTTTACCTTAATCTTGTTGATTCAATTTATGCTTGATCTAAGATATTATAAAGTTTTGATTACTCTCTCTCATGATCTAATCAAGTAACCCTAATTTAGTTAGATATTTATAGAGTTGTAATCTCTCAATTCATAGAACTACCCCTAACTTATTCGATTAAATCTGAAGCAATCCTATAGATAATTAATTTCATAATTAAAATCTCCCTTCAATTGTTCATTAATATGATAATTATAGGTCTATCAAGCTACCAAATCTCATTGCTCACCTTAATATAAATAACTTGACTCACTGTGTTAATTTATGATCAATTATATGCACGAAAATTATCACATTCACATATGTATTGAATTCAACAAGAAATAAGATTTATAAAATAATTCAAGAACAACCCTAATAGGGATATATAAACCAATAATCATGTTAAACATCTTAGAAATCTAAATAAATATCTGATACAGTGAAAGAAATAAAGGGAAAAGAAGGAAAAACTAGTTAGAGTCTGGACCTAGAAATCTGGAATTTCTCTGAAGCTCTTTTTGATGTCTCATCTTGATCTTTTTAGATGTAGTGGTTTCTGCCTCTTTTTTATGTTGTTATATAGTGCATTAGTGTTCTAGGGAAATGTATAGGGTTTCCCTACTTTGTTTGATTCTAAAAATAGCCCAGAACTCCAAACATAAAAAAACTTACACCTAGAAAGGCCTTTGTCACAATCATGACCTTGGAGTAACAATTGTGCTCCATTGTTTCCCTCTTTGTCATGATCGTTCATAATTAAAACTTCCTCCATCTTCTTCATTCTTTAATTTCCTGATTTCCTTGACTCACAAACATATCAAACACCTCTTAAAACATAAAATTAAGATCCAATTCTTACTCTAAACCAAACAAACACTTAGAATACATTCAAACATTAACAATAGCATAATTCTAAGCCTATACAGATGATAATCATCTAAGAAATACTTTTAAATGCACTTAAAAATCTAGAATAATCATCTAGGAAATACTTTAAAATGCACTTAAACATCTCACAAAACATAATATAATCTACGCCTATCAAAATCCATTCAAGTCAATAAGAAGACATAACAAGAAAGATCAAGACACAAAAGTCTAAAAATTTATTTATAATTTTTCTTTCATCTCCTATTCGGCTACCTTGATGCTTTAAGGAATTTTCATATATAAAGATATCATTTTTTGAATTTAATGCATAAATCCTTTTCAATTATCAAAAGAAAATAAGGTTTCCATTTTAAAAAACCATCTTCATATTTAAAATACTATTTGAGAAACCTTTGAAATAAGTTTGGTTCAAGTTTTAGTCAAAGAAATATAGTTTGATCTTTGAAAGAAATTAAAAAATTTTTGGAATCATATTTTTAGACACACTACTTAACCAATTTCATTTTGTGTATAATGATATTTTATATCTAATATGGGTATAAATACTTAGGTACTTGATTGTTTGACATCTTTATATCATTTGAGGATTACAAACTTATTTGCATGAATTTTTTCAACATCTAAAAACATTCATCTATTGATTGTAACATAATTTAGGGCCTTTGAGAACTAAAGTAGGCAAGAATAGATTATTTAAGTTACAGTCATCCTTTGGAGGCTATTTTTTCTTATAATTAGTTGATTCAAGAAATATTGACAATTTTCTTCACCTATAAGGAAGATTGCACAAAAAATTTTCTTTATCCTAACAAAGATTGTTTTTAGGAGGTTCCTCTTCATCTAGTTGAAAGAATAGTTTAACAGAATCCTAAGAAACATTTTAAGGGTAGATGTAGGCAAGGTTTCTTATATTCAATATACAATTCACCTCTTCCCTCTTGGGTGCCATTAAGGACTAATAAGTTTTATGAGAGTGGATCTCTTTTATTGTTATTTCAAATGAAAATTTGAGCAAAGATCTTCATAGTATATTTAGGGGCATATATATATTCAATATCCAAAAAGGCCCAAATATTAGTAGGATTTTGTATTTGATAGAAATGATTTTCTTTATTGGAAAACTAGTATTGAATTCTTCTTAATAGTCAAGAATGTTGACTTGTGGATATTATTTTTAATGGTCTATTCATTTATACTAAAGTTATAGGTGATAGAAAAGTTTCCAAACTAAAGGAATAATGAGATCTCTAAAACAAGAGATTGGTTTCTTTGAATAGCAATGCTATTCACATTTTGTTTATAGACTAGGAAAAAATGAATTCAATAGAGTCTCTATATATGAAAGGACTTATTTTTGCATCATTTTTAGAGCATTGTGCTTGTATTTTTGGATGTTTTTATAGGATTTGGTACTTAAAATTGTTTATATTTTATTCCAAATATTGTTTCAACTTCTTAAATGTAAAAGAATGAATTTTTAGAAGAATTTTGTAAATTTAGAGCAAATTGACATGCTTAAAAAGAAGATTGAGAATACGATAGCAACATAGAAATGTGTTATTGCTTAAGGGTCAAATATGCCCTATTTTATTTCTCAAGGAGATTTTTTCCTAGTTAATATAACACTAATATATCCTTATGTTCAAGTTATATTTAAAAAAAGTGTGTTTTATTTCTCCAATTGCCTGAAACATACCCCTATATACCAATTGGGTGCTAATATAAACTCGTGTTCATCCCTACATTTGAAGAAATTTTTATTTAGAAGTTACAAAGAGTTATTTGAAGTAATATAGAGTGCAACATGATCTCATGTTATAGTTATATTAGGGAAAACAATTAGGATTTTGCATGCTTAAAATAAAGGCAACTGAAAATAATTAAGAGTTTTTGGATAAAGAGTTTTTGAGAAGTTGAAACCAAGTTTAGAGATAGAGGAAAGCAATTAGGAACTAAGAAAAGCTGATAGGATTAAGAAGCAAATAATTTGGGAACAAAAAAAAGAAGATCAATCAAGATTCATCAAGGACTTTTAATTGATGTGATATAGCAAGCACACGATGTAGCTGTATCTAGAACTAGCGAGAACGAGTTGATCCTATAAGGACTAGAATTGCTAGTACTTACTATCTTTTTAGTATCTACTTTAACAAATTGTGGTGCCTAAGATTAATTAAATTCAAAGTTAAAACAATAAACTAAAATAATCAATACAATTAACTAACTAGAACAAAGATAAAACTAAGAAACAATCAAAGAAGATAGTGGTGCCTGAAATTCGAATCCCTTTAGGTATTCTCATAAAATCATGATTTCATTAGTAAATTTAATCTATAGTTCATTAAACCATGAAATTCCTTAATTATGGTATCTTTCTCAAGATTACTAATACTTATCCCTATATTGATTGATTGAAATCTCTTTCTAATTAAAATCCTTAGAATTGCATTAATCAAAATTTAAATTTCACTATTTTGACCCTAATTTGACCCTAATTTGGAATATTTATATCTAAATATCTCTTGGTTTACTTGTAACTCCTTTAAGTTATGCTAGATCTATTCATACAAAGAATTTATTATTCTCAATCATACAAAATCACATATGAATTGACATGCTAGCAAAATTAATTCAAGAATAATTAAGAACACAATTAATTCTGAATGAAACTAAAGAATGAATTAAATTAAAATATGATCAATATAAGGTCTATCCATAGTTTTATCTAATCCAAGTACCAACAAAGGTTTAGTTCCTCGTCATAAAAGACATAACATCAAAACTAAACGAAAAATAAAAAACTAAAAGAAACAGGATGAAATACCATTTAATATTCAACAAATCTACTTTAGATTTAGGAAAATCCACTTTAAACGTGTTTTCTTTCTTGTTCTCTATTCTCTCTTTCATCATAAGCCATCAATTTGTGTTTCAAAATCCTCGCTTTACTTTTACTCTTAGTTATACCTTTTATAGCTCAAAAATTAGGTTTCTAAGTGGTACATTGTCATCAATATGGGTGTGTGTGGTGGCCATATTGATTAAAAATCATAGAAATCTCAAATGTGGAATGGACATAAGCTTAACATATGCACATAAATATGTCCACAATACATGAGTATGTCCAACAGCTGTGTAACTCTATAGAACCATATAGCCATCTTAGTTTGCACGAAACATGTTCAATAGGCATGTTGGTCTAAACACAAACGTGTCCAGAGATCGTATGAATTTTTAGCTTCTTCATAACTTGGTCAAAACACCTATAAATTGCCCTAAGCTTGTCTTAATTCATTCTTTTTTTTCTTCAAATAAGTTAATTACAATGTAAAAACATAATAGGAATGAATTAAGTACTAAAAACAATAAAAGTTCTTAAATAAACAAGCAAAATGTACTAAATATAGGACTAAAAATTAGTCTATTAAGCATTTATCAACTTTCAAGAAATAAGCCATAAGAACTCTATCTTTTTTCTTGCTTCCTTCACTGTTGACTTTTTATTATTTTACTATAAATTAATTAGGATACAACTTTAGATATGATAAACTGTAGAATGTATGTTTGAATTAATTTTTTTGGTTTATTGGGAAATCCCATTTTCTTAAGATTTGTTTATATTTTTATATTATGTTAGGTTAAAGTAAAAAGCATTGAAGATTACATATTTGGATTTATATATAGGATTGAAGTAGCAAACTTATATGATTCTATATAACCTAGGTCACAATATAAACAATAGGGGTTACGTTAATTCTAGCTTTAAGATCCACGATCTTTCTAAGTTAGGGAGGAACATATCAGGGGAATTAATAATTAATATTAATAAATTCTTAAGGAGTTTTTATGTGAAACAATTTTCAATAAAAAATACTTAAAGATAAGGATTTTATATGTTTTGACTGTGAGCATACAATTCTAACTTTGGAATTTTTATCATTTTAAGTAATTATAGTTGATCATTAAATTATGTAAATTCAAGCACGGTAAAGTTCTAGGAGGATTCTTATCTAAATCTAGTTATTGAATTGATTGTTTATTCTTAGTATTTTTGAAAATAAAAGAATTAGACTAAACCATATAAAGGGTTAAAGTATGTGACTTAATAGTGGAAATTAGCTAGTAACTAGAATACAAGACATTAAAACTAAGAAAAAAGGGATAAATTAGTATAACTAGTATAGTTGGAAGCATATGAAAAAGAATCCAAAGAAACTAGGATCAAGAGACTTCATATATAATGAGGACTCAACAAATCGTGAAGTTCCTGAAATACGAATGTGAGATGGAGAACTAAGTGAACCATTGCATATAAAGCTTTGGCTAGCTTCCGGGATCACAAACCTTAATAGAATAATTTCTTACTATTCCTTTAGTTATGTAAATTGATATTTATTTTATTCTATTATCCTTTTTATTAATATTTATATTATTTAAATTAGACAATACATATGTAGTCATTATTAGTAGTCACTGTCTCTATAGGATCAACACTTGATTCACCTAGAGCCTTTTCAAGGATAAAAAAAATCCCTATGGTTGAAATGGCAAATAAATATTTCTTGAAAAGCATAAGTCTTTGGCAGTTTGAGGTAAGTAAGGAGATTTTTTGGTACTTTAGATAGATGTTTAAACTTAGAAGGCAAGTCTACCCTTCGATAAGTTGGCATGTGGGGAATGGGAAAACCATATGGTTTTGTTATGACAATTGGATGCAAATTAATCCTCTTACAAAAAGAAATGAAATGCTATTTTTGAGTTCAAGAATACCTGTTCAACAAAAGGTAAGCTGCATCATCTCAAATGGAGATTAGAATTGTAGATTTAAAGGTGATGATCATTTGTTAAACTTCCTAAACCATATGGTTTTGGTATGGCAATTAGATGCAACTTAATCCTTTTACAGAAAGAAATGAAATCCTATTTTTGCGTTTCAACAAAAGGTAAGCTGCATCATCTCAAATGGAGATTAGAATTGTAGATTTAAAGGTTTTGATCATTTGTTAAACTTCCTAAATCTTTAACCAGGGGGAGGTGAGGATAAGCCAACATGGAATGAGGGAAACTTCAACAATGCTTCCTACTATATCCTCTTCAGAGAAGGTCAACCGAAAGTCCCCTAGTATTAATTGATTTGGAAGAAAATTGTTTCTCCTAAAGCTGTAATTATAAGCTCATTGCTGTCAAGAATCAACTTAAAAATAAGGATAGGTATAGTGGAAGTCCAAGAACTAATGACCTTAAATGTCTATTTTGTAATGTAGAATTCGAGATAATCCCACATCTATTTTTTAATGCAATTATTTTCATACCATCTAGAAGAGAATACAAAATGTAATGCAAATCTATTGTGCATAAATTGATTGGGGAAATATGATTACATAGGCCAGTAGAATGTGCAAGCACTTGAAGTGGGATGAGATCATTGTAAAAACCGCATGATTTTTTTCCATCTATTATATTTGTAGGGAAATAAATATCAAGCTTTACAGAGGTCAAAGGAGGGAAGTTGCAGTACTTGGAGATGCTATCATCAACTGGATTAGGGAAATATTATTGGAACACAAAGTTTAATCTAAGATCAACCAAATAATGAAAAACTTATGGAGGATTTTAAATTTGTATATTGTAATATTGTTACTAATAATTGTGGTTCTATCATAGACTTCATAAGTTATATGGCTATCTTCCTAGATAGTTCTTATACCTTTGTACTTGTATAAGCTTCGCTTGTGTTAATAAATTTTACTAATTTTATAAAAAAGGTTGATTGCTACTAGTCTAATAATCTTTTGTTTTTGTATGTCTATTATTTTTTATTTACTTAATTTTAGACACCCTTTCTTGATCTTATGTTTATTGCTGAATTTCAGTGTTTAAGTACTTAATATTATAACTATCAAATATAGTGGAAGGATAAGGAGGAAAATATTCTATAGGGGATTCAATTATCAAGTCACATATGATAAAATTAGACATTTGGAATGAAAGGTGTGGTGATAGATATTTGGAAGTTCAGCTAGTATCGGTAATACATCGAGAAATTTTCAATGGGAGCCACATCAATCATAAATTTTAGGTACACTATAACATGTGGCAACTATACAAGAAGCCAAATTTTATAGGGAATTGGTCCCAAAATATCTCCTATAGTGATACTTATAATCCAGGGTGAGAGACTTTCTTAACTTTGCTTGAAATAATTAAGATCCAATTAAATTTTTATAACAACAGTAACAAGAGGAGAACCAATTCTCAAAGAGCTCATAATGAAATCCATTGCTAAAATCAAGGCCTATTTCTAGAGAAATAAAGAGTTTCTTCAAAACCATTAAGCCTCTACCCATAACCTAACGATTCTTATTTGACAGCTCATTAAACTTATCTTTGGAGAGAAGTAAGGTGTTTTATCTGGCTACACCAAAACAACTTCAAGGGAGTAAATGGATGCGACAATTTCAAGGAGTAGATAGGAGCTTAAGGTTGAAGTATAAGAGAAAGAAGGGAAGACATGACTGCTATTCAAGAAGAGAAGAGTGAAGAGAGAGAGAGAGAGGAGGATTCAAAGAAGAAGATTGTCGAAGCAAATACCTTAGTCAATCAAAGATCTAAGGAGTTCTATTATTCTTTCATATATTGGTAGTTTGTTAATAAAGAGGGTATTAATGGATCTACTTAATATTATTTGATGCCATTTAACCTTATTCTACTATAGAATATGATATATCTGAAGGTTGATAAACCTTTATTTAGAAAGACAAGTGGAAAGAAGCCATTGTTCATATATTTAGGATAAATGAAGGGCTCGTGAGGAAGTCAAAAAAACAAATTATGAAGAAGAGCATATTTGTTGGGTCCCGAATTTTTTTTATTATTTTAGTAAGCATGAATTGAATGAATTTGGTGATCTTGTGGATAAATCATTTTTAATTGGAG
>JAOQMS010042850.1:0-12903 GCA_027563885.1 Erythroxylum longipes
TTCATCTAGCTTTAGCTTGCTTAAATCCTTGGCCTCTTGTATTGCTGTTACTTTGGGTCTCCATTTTTTTGGAAGACATCTGAGGATCTTTCTGACATGATCTTGACTATCGTAGATTCTCCCCAGAGCTTTAAGTTCATTAATGATTATTTGGAATCATCCAAACATTTGATCAATAGACTCATCATCTTTCATCTTAAACAGCTCATACTGATGAATAAGAATACCAATCTTGGATTCTTTCACCTGGTTTTTGCCTTCATGTGCAATGGCTAATGTGTCCCACATTTCCTTTGTAGATTCGCATCCATAAACTTTATCATATTCACTTCTTCTTAGAGCACAACTTGAAAAGAACTTGGCCTTTGAATTTAATTGAACATGAGCTTTCTGATCAGTTGATCATTGGTCATGAAAGATGCTTTTCCCTTTGTAATCTATTGGAATATATAGACCACTTTCAATGATATCCCAAAGGTCAATATGTGTGGATTCTATGAAGAGCTGTATTCTGTCCTTCCAATAATGATAATCTTCACCATTGAATGCAAGAGGTCTTGTGACTAAGGCACCTTCAGCTATAAAAACATGTGATTCAGCCATGGATCTTTGTCCTCACTTTGTAATAGTATTTCTTGGAAACTTCGCTTTGATACCAACTGAAGTAAATCACTTATTATTATAGAAATCACGTATAACATGTAAAATTCACAAGAGGAGGGGTTGAATTGTGTTAAATCGTCTAAGATATTAATCTTTAAAAAACAACTTCTTGATTTTCTTGAAAGATTCAGACGATTAAAAAATAATGCACTTATTTTGTTTGAGTAATGCAACAACAGAAATAGTATCTATTCTTTTAATAACAAGAAATTAAAGAGATAAGGGTTAGAGAATATGACACCGCAATTTATACTGGTTCACCCTTAACTTTTGGGCTACGTCCAGTCTTTAGAATTTATCTGAGATTTCACTATCTCTTACAATTTTATAAGTATTATTTCTCAATTCTAGAGCCTCTTCAGGTCTCTTTCACAGAGTATTCTTTATCTGCTATCTTAGCCTCTTCAGGCTCTAGCCTTCCCTTTCACTTAAAAAGATATTGTTTGATTTTTCTAAACTCATATCACAGGTGATCTTGATCTCTGTTCTTCCTTCTTTTCACTCGGGATATTTTTACAGTATACTCACTTGATCATAGAATTATTTCGTGTAAGTAAAGAGTTCAGAGTTAAAAGTTAAAAGTTGAAAGTTGTTTTGTCTATGACTACAACTGATATTTATAGTCTAATTTTCCAACGGTCTTCTTAAGAAAACTGTTTGTAAAATCTTCAGAGATCAGTTATTAGTTAAGTCCTGTAGCTAACTCCAACTAACTAACTAACTGACTTTGTAGATTATTCTTCAATTATATTGTCTTGATTTGATTTGTATACTTCGTCTTATGTTTTCACTTCGTTTTATGTCTTCGCTTCGTCTTATAACTTCGCTTCGTCTGATAACTTCGCATCATCTGATCCGTTTTACACTTTGTCTTAGTCAGCTCTTGAATATCATCTTGATTTGATGATTTGTGCTACTTACATTTATCTGTGCACTTAACAAACTCATCAAAACAGTTCACACACTTCTTTTATTATTATTATTTGACTTTCATCAAAATTAATAGAAGAAGTGAAGTCTTCTTGACTTAAAAGATTCCATGGGTATAAGACATGGTAGTGCATGTAAATTACATGGGTGTGTATCTTCAAATGGGCAAAACAACATCTTCAAAGTTTTATACATTCACAGTGACTTATACAACCCTTACATGATCTTGTGCCTTTAAAATAACTCCAATTCTTTCGTTTTCTATCCTAGTTTCTTCCAATTTTCTCACTTTTTAATCCATAAAGGTAATTGAGACTTGATAACATACTACAAACGAAATATGTATCAAAAGAACTTAAAGCTCTCAAATAATAAGCAAAACACACTAAATATGAGTATAAAAAATATAGTCTATTGAATGTTTATCAACAAAACTATACTCTCCCGATGATCTCTCTAAGAAATTCACTAAGCTTATACTAGTTGCTTTCAAGGGCCAACAATTAAGTTACTATTTCTCAATTCCTAATAGTAACTAGTTCGAAATAGGCTTAGATGAAGACAATGCAATCCTAAATTCAAACAAAATGCCTATCTCATGAATTAAGATCATATATGTGTAGATGCGCAGGGAAGGAAGATACAGTTAACACTTATAGGAGAAGATCTTTAGGGGTATTAGAGGACAACTTGTTTGCAGAAAGAAGAGGAAGCTTTGAGGCAGATAGATATTAAGAAACAACTTTCATATTTCCAACCATGATCTGGATATATAAAACATAACCTGGAGATCAGTTGAAGCATATGTAGAGGTCCTTACTCAAATTTGATTACAAAACTTGTAAGATGAACACATAAACCATGCAATATTGAGGAAGTACATCGGTCCATTATTAAACTAAAAGGAATGGTGTACAAAAGTCAAAAAATATGAAATGTACCACGTAAGGGGGTTGTAATACTTATATCATACTTTGTAAGAATCCCTATTTTTTTAGATAATTATATTCTTCTTACTTTCTTAAAAATTTATTTCCCCTTTTTTTAATCTTAATAAAAATTTATTTTAAAAGGAAATATAATTTATCCACATTTTAAAGTCAAAAACTACAAGATAATAACTTTAAATTCAAGTAGATAAATTTAGATTTTAAATGTTTAAAATTAATTAACTTAAAATTATAAAATTATAAAATAAATTATATAATAACATAATTAGTTTGCTCGATTCAATTTAAAATATTTAGAAATATACTAAATTAAATTCAACCACGATACAATACAATTCGTGCTAGATTTGGTTAAAAAGTTAATGCAATTTTGTTTTAAATTTGTTTCATAAGATCTTTAAGTTGGATTTAGAATACTCAGAATTCTTCCACAATCCTAAGTTGAATCTTGAAGTGATACTCATCAAATGAATTCTTTGAAAAGGGAATCATCTTCATTTTTTAAAAAAATTGATTTTCATCCTCTCGTGTTATTGTACCTAACATCAAAAGAATGCAAAAATAGAGTCTTCAACATTTACCAATATTTAGATAGTGAATTTCATTATTAATTGTAATTGTTATTTTACATATTGTTTAATTTTATTTTTGTTTTTTATAAATTTTAAAATGTTATTTTTTGATTTTAGTTTTTTTACAAATAGAAAAAAGTTTGTCTTATTATTAATATAAAGTGTACTTATATTTTTTTATTATTAATAATAGAATTAATTTTATGAATTAATTAAATAACAAATTTTATTTTAATTTCTTACACAATACTCATTAACAAATATTAATAAAGAATTTATTACATTTTGTTTACATGTCAATATTTGATATAAGTTTTCCGCTTCGATTCAGTGAGAAAGAAGAGAAAAGTTTCATCCAATCACATTAATATGTTTCGTAAATGTTGATGTTAATCATTAAGAGGACTCCATCTTGTTATCCAACTGGCAGTCCAATTTTGCTAATGAGCGGCCTGTTCGTTTCATACGAGTTGGTCCTGCCATGGTGCCTTGAGCAGAATAAATAATCCATATAGCCTGAAAGCTTCTTGCTTCAAAATAGGATTAACTATAAAATAAATCTCAAACTTTATTCAATTTCGCCATACTAACTTGATCTTTAAAAATTGATGCTAAAATGCCCGAATTTTCAAATTGTTGCAAAAATATCCAAACGTCAAGCTTTTCGCTGACGTTGACATGACGAAGCATGTCTGATTTTTTACATAACATGTGCCCAATTTTTTTTCCAACTCATTCATTTAAAAATTATTTAAAGTAAAAATAAATTAAAATAAAGATTAATTAATTAAAACAAGAACTAAATGATATTCAACTATGAACTGGTTTCTTTGTTCTTCATTTTTCAGTTACAAATCTCCTCTCTCGCGATTGTGTGTGAATTCAAGATACAACTCTTCTCTCTTGTGGTTAAAGATTCCCATTTCTAAAGGGTTACTCCTAAGGGTCCTAAAGTAATTAAATTTTTACATTTGTCTGGTGTTTTCATTTTAAAGAACTTTTGTTTTTAGGTCTCTTTTTGCCCTAATTTTGTTCATGTTTTAATGAATATAATCAAGGCTATAAGTGGATTTGCGATGGTAATGATTGAAAATTTATGTAGTTCTCGCCTAGTTTGTTTCAAGATTTTGGGTTCTTTGTTCTTTTGTTTTTAAACTTGAGCATTTTTTAATGTTGGGTTTTGTTTTCTCTTTTATGTAACTACAAGGTTAATTAGAGGGGTTGGTTTAGTTAAATGAGTTTATTGTGTTGGTTCCTCTTATTTATGAATTTATTAATGTTATGCACTAACTGCTACTCAAGTTGATCTTTTGAAATGGTGGACTTTTTTTCTTTAATAGATCATTTTAAATTATCTTTTCTGAGTAATGGATGTATAACTTATCAAAATGTTGATTCTTGGAACAGAGTGTTTGTTCCAAAGAGTGTTTGATCTTTGGAACAGTGTTTCCACTATCACTCTCACTCTTGTTAGAAGGTTCACCATCATTGTTATACTCCCCTTGGGTACTACAGTGCTTGTTATTATACTATTTTCCACTGTATATTATTGTCATAGTCCTTTGCTTTGCTCTTAATTTTCTCATTCACATTTGTTTTGGCTAGCTTGGCTAACTTCTTTAGTTGGATCCCTTGATTCATTTAACCACTAAATCTTTGCTCCTTGGTATGCTTCTAGCTCTCGTACTTTCTCTTATAACCTCTTTGTCCCCCTTTCCAGCTTTTCACAGCTTCTCAAACTTCAAACATTTCCCTTATACCCTTCCTTATCTTCTCGCCTAACCTTCTTTCCTCCATTTTGAACTTAAACTCTTTTTCTTACCATTTTTGGAAATGTCTATCTCTACTTTACTTTCTCTTAACAACTTTCCTCTTTTAGCTCATAAGGTCACCATCCCTAGTAATTCTTCTAAAAGTCCTAAAGTGCCTCAGGAGACCAATCCACATTCTCCTAACTAAGTCCTTAACCCAATTAAGAAGATATAGAGTCAAGTTATAGACCATAGCTCACTTACGGGATTACATTCAGTTCTTAATTAAATTTCTTAGTACACCAATTTTCCATTGTATATTTCTCTATAGTTTACCCCTTTTAAAGGATGTTTTATGAATTTTTTCAATAATGGTTATTGATTCCTTTCAAAAAACATAATGCTTTTATTGTTCTTACTACTCCAGCTAGGCTTTCAATTTTCCTTATTACTGTTTCTACTTGAGTTTATATAAGTAGTTTAGTTGCAAACTATAGTAGGTGAACTAAAGAGTTAAGATGACATGGATTTCAACTACTTATCTATTAAATTCCATATTTTGTTATATCTATATTAAATTTTGGTATTTTGTTATTTCTATATCAAATTCTATAACCTATTTTGGTTTAATGAGGTGCTTGCAATTTTTATTTGTTGGAAACTAATATTAAAATTCATTGTAAAAGCAAATATTAGTGGATTTTAAGTTTTATTATTGTGGGGTATTGGAAATAAATGAAAACAAAAAATAAGATGGAGGCAAGATCAAACTGAAGAAGGATATCAATGCTAATGAACTTAGTATGATAGTACTAAAACAGGTATCGGAAGATAAAGTCCATAGAGTTGTATTTATGCTTTACAATTTTCTAGAAGAGTCGATGAGATGCTTGAAAGAGTTGAATTTACACCATGATAAGGATATGATGTCAATGATTCAGTGCATAGAAGAATTGAAGAACTACAATGTTAAAATCTATTATGAGAATGGTTATAATAATCCTACAAGTGATGGTGAAGAAATTGATTATGATATTAATAATGAAGATGGGTTATTCCAAGTTTAGGCAGAACAAAATGATGAAGATTTTGTTGTTATAGAGATGACTGAATCTGAAAATGATATAGGTGATGATGAAATTTATGCAACTAATTATGAAGAACATGTTACTGCAAAATCTAATAAGAAGAAATATGGGAAGAAGGTTGGTAGTGGGTTTGAATGTGTTGTTGTTGTAAATGGGGTTGGAAGTAGTGGAAAACATAGTAATAAAGAGTGAAATCATTCAAACAATTCACAAAGAGAAGTAGAAAGTTCACAAGGTTGATTTAGTGAGTATGAGAATAGTGATGCTAAAGTTTAATCACTTATATATAATGATGATGGTCAGTGTGAGGCCTCTAATAAAAGGAAGAAATATGTTTTTTTCAATTCAAAATTTGACATAAAAGAATTTTATTTTGAAGTTAGCATGAAGTTTAAATATGAGGTTCAATTTAGGGAGGCAATAAGAAATTATGCAATTACAAATGTATGTGATGTTTCAATGACAATATCTGGTGTGAGAATAGAAGTTGTTTGTGATCCACACTATCCTTTTAGGATTTATGCTAGTTGGATTGGAAATGCAAAACCTTTACAATGAATATATTAGAAAAACAAGCATACTTGCAAGAAAGTGTAAAGAAACAAGCAAGCTAGTAAGAAGTGGATAGTAAATCAATTCTTACATAAGTTTAGAAAGAACCCAAATTGGCTCATTAGCAAGATGATAGATGATCTTCAAAGTAAGTATGCATTACAAGTGACTAAATTTCAATGTTATAGGGCCAAACAGCAAATGACCATGATGGTATTAGGATTAATGGAAGGACATTATGCAAACTTATGATCTTATGGACAAGTATTACAGCAGGCTGATAAAGAAGGCCAATTCTCATTCAAAGTGAACTTGATACAAAGTCTTGACAACCAATGTTTAAAAGGTTTTACGTAAGATTTAGTGCATTAAAGTATGGTTTCTTTAATGATTATTGAAAAATAATAAGGCTTGATGGATGTTTTTAGAGGAAATTTCTTAAAGGTGCTTTGTTAGCTGTAGTTGGGCATGATAGAAACAAATAAACCTACCTTATATGTTGGGTTGTGGTTGAGGAAGAGAATTACCAATCTTGGCATTAGTTTTTAAGTCTTCTTGGATATGATCTAAACATTAGTTGGAATTCATGGACATGTATAAGAGATAAAAAAGGTCAAAATTATGATATTAGTACTATTTACTAGTAAACATGTTTTGAATTATTATATTACACTTACATTATAATGTTTTGTTTTTCCTTTTTTTCAGGGTTTAGTAGATGCATTCAAGAATCTCTTCCCAGAAGCAGAGCACTAAAAATATGGCCGACATGTGTATGCCAATTGGTATAAATTTCATAAAGGTCACATATATAGGAGTTTATTTTAGTAAGCAGTTAATTGAACACAAGAAGTGGAATTTGATGAAATAATGAAGCTGTTGAAGAATGCATTAAAAAAGGCTTATGATAACTTCAAAGCAAAGAGTCTTGAGGGTGAGATTGTTGATAACAATATATCAAAAACATTTAATGGTTTCATCTATGAAGCCTGATCAAAAATCCTGATTAATATGCTAAAGTACTTGAGTCGCTTTAATTACTCAAATTCATGAAAAAAGAGATATGATTATCAAATATATAGATGAAATATATCCAAGAGTGAGAAAGAAGATAGATATTACACAATAGGAAGCAAGGCACTGTATCATTAGGACAAATGGATTTTTGAAGTTCGAAGTAATGTACTTTATAGATAAGTTCATTGTTGATTTACAACCAAGAACATGTTAGTATAGACTTTAGGATTTAACAGTAATCCTATATAAGCATGCATTCGCTTGCATATCAAATTAGAGGGAGGATATCGATGAGTATGTAAGATGATACTGCAAATGTGAGTGTTATTTAAAGAGTTATCAGTATACCATAGAACTTATTATTGGTATAAAATTTTGGTCGAAGACTGAAAAATTGCAAACCATATTACCTCTTTTGATTAAGAAGATGACTAGAAGACCTAAGAAGGCTAGAAAAAGAGAAAAAGATGAAGAAAAATGGAATCCAAATAAGTTGAGTAAAGTTGGAGTACATATGAGATATCAACATTGTTTTGAAGTTGGTTACAATAAAAAAGGATGCAAAAATAAGGATCAACCTTTGAGACAGCCTGAAATTGCTAAGATAATTGTATATTGATTTATAATTATGTATGTGATAAATATTCTTTAAATATCTCATAATTGACTTCAAATTCTATATGTATAATGTAGAGAAAACGAGGAAGAACACAAAAAATATGACATTACATCCAACATTGATAGAGATGTAAGAAGAAGAGGTAGACAATCAGTATCTGTAGGATACAACATTGCAACATTTATCATACGAAGAGAGAAGAAGGTGGTGAGTGATCATTCATTTTTAATTTTAGTTTTCTGTCAACTTTTTAATAAATCATAAACATTTATGTGTTTACAGGCTACCTAAGGATATGGAGTAATTTAGAGAAGTTAGCAGGAGCACTTATTTTACAGTATATTACCATTTCGAGATGTTAGTGGTAAATTACTTTTTATGGTTTCCTAATTAGTCATAATATACTTTTTGTTTATAAATGTTTTATATATGGTTGGAAGTCAATGTCAAGTGCTGGAACCAACTTAAGCTTCACAAAATAAAAATTTTCAAAAAACAACTAAAGCCAAGAGGAGATACAAACTAAGGGCCAAAAAAATTAACTCCAGCAAAATCTTAAATTGATGATAGTGAATCATCAACAAAATGAGCCATGCTTGAAAAATATATTGTGATTTCGATATGTATTTCCACTATGTGTTATGATATGGATATGAATATGTATTTGAAACATTTTTTTATGACTTGGATATAGATAGGGATGTTTCTATTGGATAATTTTCTTGAATATGGAAAGAAATGTTAGACTATCTTGAATAATTCATTTGGATATACATATTGGCCATCATCAATTGCCACACATTACAGGTGCCAACAAATATAGTTACTATAATCATAGCCTGTTTAAATATTAATGTACAAAAATAGCATGTTTTAACTATTATAGATTTCTTATGTTTGCAGTGAGTGATGTGCCAAACTAAGTTCTAAAAAACCTAGGCTATCCTACTCGTAATTATACGAGATAATTATAGTCCAATAACCAGGGTCGTCTTCTTAAGGAGGTGAAATTGGTTTACCCAAATTAACTTTGAATGAAAATAAAAACTAATTCAATCCTAAACACTCTATCCTGATTTGTTGAATAAAAGGTTTTAAAGAAAATTAAGCAATTACACTAAAATGTAAACTAATTTAACTAGAAGCAAGAACTATTTGATCATTCGGTATGGGAAGCTCTTGAGAAATTAACTTCACTAATTTAATCTCCTATGTATGACTAAGGGCATTTAATTGGACAATTGTCTTGTTAAAATTACCAATTAGGTTTTAAAATCAATTCTAACTTTCTTATTCGACAAGTTTATCATCCAATTCAATTATGTAAACCCAAATAATGACTACCCACTTATATTTCTAATTCATAACTCAAGCATCTATAATCTTTTGTTCTAATGTTAAACTTCTTCTCTTGATTCTTCATTTAACAAAAAAAATATGCAAAGTTTGGCAACACTAATACATCCAATAAGTTCAAAAACTATAGGAAATAGTAAGACAATAAAACAGTCCCTTCATCATACATAATCGACTAAATTAGCTACATTAGTTATCAAGATTAAATTATCAGCCCATCATGGAATAAAAAAAGTTCATAATCTTCTTATTCTTCAATCCCATAGTTTATAGTAATAGAGAAGTATCAAAGAAATAAACAAAGTAAATAACTAAAATTAACAATCAAAGTAATAGAGGAAATAAGTCCAGTGAAATAAGTTTAATAATTTAAAAAAAGATAAATTAATAATAAGCAAACAAATGCACTGTTAAATGGATGCTAGTGGTGGATCTCTTGTCAAGCCTACCTTCTCTAACGTTGCTTTCGCTTTCTCCCTATGCTTGATTCTTACCCAGAAGACTAGCTTCAGCTCTTGCTTTCTGTCTCTGCTTCAAACTCCACCTCTTTGTTATTTTTCTCTCTTGCCAAACCTAACTATGCTCTATATTCTTTGTTCTTTTCTGGCCTTAACCTCTCTTTCAATTTCATTTTCTCCAACCTCTTTTTAACCTCCTTTTCTTTCTATTTATCAGGCCCCTATAAGTTTAGGTTTATCAGCTGTCAAAACATGAATTCATTGACACGTAATATTAAACTAATTGTAAAAAATATTTGACACACCCGTAACTGTGGGAGTCATAGCTGTGACCACCTTGTCATACCCTTAACGTGCATGCATAATTCACATCCCACATTCCTTCTTTCATGCATAATTTTTCTTGTTTTCATGCAACATTCACAAGACCCTCTATTTGACATTCATGCAACATCCAATTTTCACTCAATTCATTTCAAAATTGAGTTAAAGCTCAAGAATTTGTAACTAAAAACAAGATAGGAATGTAAGCAAAATCAATAAAAATTAAACGCAACAATTCCCCCACAATTAAACTATGCTTATCCCTAAGTAAAATAAAGAACACTAGAATATACAAGAACAAACAATGAAAACAATGATTTTCAAAATAATAGTCAAAGATATCAATGATCATTTTAATAAACACATCCTGAGAACTTGAAACTCATAATACTCCATGAATAGACTATTCTCTGCATGCTTAGCAAAAATTAACAAGTACTTCAACTCAAAGACCATTAATAAGTGTGATAGACACTTACTCCACTCTCCATCCTCTCATGCATTCAAGGTAGGATAAATTCACTCATCATTCATTTCATATAAGGAATCTACCATAGAGTTGCTTACCAATCCAATCTCCAGCACTCATATCAAACACAAACATCAATCTGAAGGTCTTTATTTTGGTTGTAATGGGGCGAGGCCAAGGGTAGACAAAAGGAAAATAACAGTTTAAAACCACATAACAAATTGAGCTTTTAAAATAATACAGAATAATGAAGCATAAAACACTCAATTCTTTCTTCTTATTTAACAAGGTTGGCACTCCCCTTTTTATGTCTCTCATTTTTCTTTTCATTTTTTGGTTGTCTTCTCTTCCATCTGTTTCTTTTCTATTTTTTCTTTTCTTCTCTTTTCTTCTTTTTATTTATTTGTTTGTTTATTTAAAACTAGGAAATCAAGAGAAGAAAAATATAGAGGAGAGATAAAAGTTTCCATAAGCATAGCTAACTATATGATATGATGCCCTATACTTATTCAAACAATTACTTCTTAAACCTAGGAATACCATTTCAAATGCTTAACTTGCCTTATGGTAGGTATAACAAAGGGGCTCACTAAGAGTAACATTATGGTGGCTTTTTAAGCAAAAAGGGTAAATCCGAATTGCCTTCATCATTTCAACGTTTGCATAACATTTTGTGATCTCAACTAGTATTTGCAAGCAAGTTCTAAAGTTCCTTAATCATGAAAGAACACTGTCAGTAAGAATGCTTGAATTTGATGTTAAATATTTCAAAGGGTTCAAATTCTTACGGAAGAAAAGTGACATTCATCTACCACAACAGGTTAACGTCCTTTTAATCAAAATCAAAGTTAATCAGTCTAAGCATGTAAGTATACTCATTCACTCATATTATGCATTTCTAATCCCGATCGAGTTTATTTGATGACCATGCATCTCTAACTATTAAATGGGAAAAACACTCAATACAAATTTTTTTAATCAAATGCCACTCCCCCTACTTAAATATCATACTATTCGTAATGTGATAAGAAAATTTAAGAGGGATTTAAGATGCAAAATAATGTAAACAAGGATAAACATTAAAACTAAAAGAAATTAAACTAATAAGTAATAAAAATAATAGAAAGGAAAAGGATAGAAATACGATACGAAGGTGGGGGTGGTGACTGTGTTGATGTGGTATGGAGTGTAGAGTGTGGCATACTACATTGAAAAGTGAAGAATAACTATAAGGAGAACAAATATAAGAGACTAAAAATTAGGTCTGCACATAGAAATAAATAAACTAAGTTGAGATTCACTAAAAAGTACTAACAAACAAATAATTGAAAAAAACAGAAATTGTATGGTGCCTCCCATTTAGTACTTCTTTAATGTCTTGTAATTGGACGCCTAAATAGTCATGCTTAAGGTGGATCTCTCAAACTTAGTGATTCCACTGTCTTCTTCTCTTCATTAGGATACATCTTTAACAATTTGTCAAACTCTCCCTCAGTTGCATCGTCTAGCAATTGGCAATACTCATCAATCTCTTTAACCAAGTCTAACTCCCCTTCTTCTTCCTGCAAGGAAAAATCAAAATCTACAATATTAATTTGATCAACAAGTGAACATTGTTTATAAATAGTAGTAGTAGTGGTTGTAGTAGTAGTAGTAATAGTAGTAGTAGTAGTAGTAGTAGTAGTTGTTGTTGTTGTTGTTGTTGTTGTTGTAGTAGTAGTAGTAGTAGTAGTAAGAATAGGTTTAACATTAAAGATTGAAAATTCTACTGTTTCTCCCAGAACAGTTATGGTCAGTCTTCCGTTCTTCACATGAATCAAGGTATTGGTAGTTGCCATAAAAGGCCTCTCTAGGAGTATGGTGTGCCCCTTTTCTTGATCTTTTACTTCCCTTAGTCTAAGACAACAAAGTCTACTGGGACAATCAATCCTCCTACCTTTACTAACACATCTTCTATTATTCCTTTTGGATAACGGATTGACCTATTAGCTAATTGTAAACACATATTTGTAGGTCTCAGTTGTCCTATATCCAATTTCACATAAATATAGTAAGGCATAAGGTTTATGCTTGCTCCAAGGTTAAGCATACCCTTAACCTCTTCACCATTACCCATTGATAGTCTCATAATAAAAATCCTTATTATGTTTCAAT
>JAOQMS010042851.1:0-12903 GCA_027563885.1 Erythroxylum longipes
ATAGCACGGGCGCGAGGCACGTTTGGTGGGAAAAATAGCCCGACGGCACTAGTTCGTCGGAAAACAGCCCGTCGGCACAAGTTCGGTGGGAAAAAATCGGTCGGCACAAGTTTGGTGGGCAAAACAGCCCGTCGACACGGTCGCTAAGCACCTTCGGTGGGAAAAAGATCCCTTCAGCATGGTCGGTAGGCACCTTCGGGGGGCGAAACAGCCCGTCGGCACAAGTTCGGTGGGAAAAATAGCACGGGCGCTAGGGACCTTTGGTGAGAAAAATAGCCTGTTGGCGCAAGTTCGGTGGGAAAAATAGCACAGGCGCTAGGCACCTTTGGTGGGAAAAATAGCCGTCGACACAAGTTTGGTGGGAAAAATAGCCCGTCGACATAAGTTCGGTGGGAAAAACAACCCGTCGTCACAAGTTTGGTGGGAAAAAAACCGTTGGCAAGAGTTCGGTGGGCAAAATAGCCTGTCGGCATGGTCGCTAGGCAGCTTTTGTGGGAAAAACAGCCCATTGGCACGATCGCTAGGCACCTTCGGTGGGAAAAACAGCTCGTCGACACGGTCGGTAGGCACCGTTGGTGGGCAAAACAGCCCGTCGGCACAAGTTCAATGGGTAAAATAGCACGGGCGCGAGGCACGTTTGGTGGGAAAAATAGCCCGTCGGCACTAGTTTGGCGGAAAAAACAGCCCGTCGGCACAAGTTCGGTGGGAAAAACAACCCATCGACATAGCTTCGGTAGGTAAAACTGCCCGTCTGTACGGGCACTAGGCACCTTAGGTTGGAAAAATAGTCAGTCGGCACAAGTTTGGTGGACAAAATCGCACGTCGGCACGAGTTCTAGGCACCCTCGGTGGGAAAAACAACCCGTCGGCACAAGTTCGGTGGGCCAAACAACCCGTCGGCACGGGCGCTAGGCACCGTTGATGGGATAAGCAGCCCGTCGACACAAGTTCGGCGTGAAAAAACCAGTCGGCGCAAGTTTAGTGGGCGAAATTGCACGTCGACACGGGCCCTAGGCACCTTTGGTGGGGAAAACAGCCTGTCGATACACCTTTGGTGGGCAAAATAGCCCGTCGGTACGGGCGCTAGGCACCTTTGATGGGATAAATAGCATGTCGGCAAACCTTGGGGTAGTAAAACAACCCGTCGGTATGGACGCTAGGCACCTTCGGTGGGATAAACAACTCGTTGACACGGGGGCTAGGCTCCTTCGGTGGGATTAATAGCTAGTCGGTAAAAGTTCGATGGGCAAAACAGCTCGTCGGTACAGTCGCTAGGCACCTTTGTGGGAAAAACGGCCCGTCGGCATGGTCGGTGGGATCCTTCGGTGGGTAAAACAGCTCGTCGTCACAAGTTCAGTGGGAAAAATAGCACGGGTGCTAGGCACCTTTGGTGGGAAAAACAACCCATTGGCACGGTCGCTAGGCACCTTCGCTGGGAAAAACAACCCGTCGGCACAGTCGGTAGGCACCTTTGGTGGGCAAATCAGCTCGCCAGTACAAGTTCGGTGGGAAAAATAGCACAGGCACTAGGCACCTTTGGTAGAAAAAATAGCCCGTCGGCACAAGTTTGGTGGGAAAAATAGGCCGTTGGCACAATTTCGGTGGGAAAAACAGCCCGTCGCCACAACTTTTGAGTGAAAAACGTTGGCACAAGTTCGGTGGGCAAAACAGCCGGTCGGCATGGTCATTAGGCACCTTCGTGGAGAAAAACAGCTCGTCGGTGCACCTTCGTGGAGAAAAACAGCCCGTCGGTGCACCTTCGGTGGGAGAAATAGCCCGTCAGTGCACCTTCGATGGGCAAAATAGCCCGTCGGCACAGTCGCCAGGCACCTTTGGTCGGAAAAACAGCCTGTCGGTGGGAAAAACAACCCATTGGTTCAGGCACTAGGCACCTTCGGTGGGAAAAACAGCTCGTCGGCACAAGTTCGGTGGGAAAACACCACATCGGCACGGGCACTGGGCACATTTGGTGGGAAAAACAGAACGTCGATAGAGCTTGCGAGGGCAAAACAGCTCGTCGGTACGAGTGCTAGGCACCTTCGGTGGGAATAACAGCACGTTGGCACATGTTCATTCGTAAAAAAATCACTCGACACAAGTTTGGTGGGCAAAACGGCCCGTCGGCACCACTGCTAGGCACCTTCGGTGGGAAAAATAGCACGTCGCTAGATCTTCGGGGTGTAAAACCGCACGTCGGTACGGGAGCTAGACTCCTTTGGTGGGAGAAACAGCCCGTAGCTGTAAGTTCGGTGGGAAAAAACCGGTCGGCACAAGTTCGGTGGGCAAAACAGCCCGTCGACACGGTCGCTAGGCACCTTCGTTGGGAAAAAGATCCCTTCGGCATGGTCAGTAGGCACCTTCGGGGGGCAAAACAGCCCTTCAGCAAAAGTTTGGTGGGAAAAATAGCACGGGGGCTAGGCACCTTTGGTGGGAAAAATAGCCTGTCGGTACAAGTTCGGTGGGAAAAATAGCACGGGCGCTAGGCACCTTTGGTGGGAAAAATAGCCGTCGACAAAAGTTTGGTGGGAAAAATAGCCCGTCGACACAAGTTCAGTGGAAAAAACAACTCGTCGTCACAAGTTTGGTGGGAAAAAAACCGTTGGCAAGAGTTTGGTGGGCAAAACAGCCCGTCGGCATGGTCGCTAGGTAGCTTTTGTGGGAAAAACAGCCCGTTGGCACGATCGCTAGGCACCTTCGGTGGGAAAAACATCTCGTCGACACGGTCGGTAGGCACCGTCGGTGGGCAAAACAGCACGTCGGCACAAGTTCGGTGGGTAAAATAGCACGGGCGCTAGGCACCTTTGGTGGGAAAAATAGCCCGTCGGCACTAGTTCGGTGGAAAAACAGCTCGTCGGCACAAGTTCGGTGGGAAAAACAGCCCGTCGTCACAAGTTTGTTGGGAAAAATTAGTTGGCAGAAGTTCGGTGGGCAAAACAGCCCGTCGGCACAGTCTCTAGGCACCTTTATGCAGAAAAATAGCTCGTCGATGCAGCTTTGGTGGGAAAAACAGCCTGTCAGTACACCTTCGGTGGGCAAAATAGCCCGTTGGCACAGTCGCTATGCACCTTCGGTGATAAAAACAGCCTGTCGGTAGACCTTCGATGGGCAAAACAGCTCGTCGGCATGGGCGCTAGGCACCTTTGGCAGGAAAAATGGCACATTGGCAGACCTTTGTTGGGCAAAACAGCCTGTCGGTGCACCTTCGGTGGGCAAAACAGCCGGTCAGTACAATCGCTAGGCACCTTCGGTGGGAAAAACAGCCCGTCGGTAGAACTTTGGTGGACAAAACAGCCCATCGGCACGGTTTCTAGGCACCTTCGGTGGGAAAAACAGCCCGTCGCCAAAAGTATGGTGGGAAAAAAACCTGTCGACACAAGTTCGGTGGGCAAAATAGCACTTTGGCATGGTCGGTAGGCACATTTGATTGGAAAAACAACCCTTCGGTGCACCTTCGGTGGGTAGAACAACCCATCGGCATGGGCGCTAGCCACCTTCGGTGGGAAAAACAGCCCGTCGACACAATATCGGTGGGCAAAATAGCCCGTCAGCACAGGTGCTAGGCTCCTAGCCCGTCGGCACAAGTTTGGTGGACAAAACACCCCTACAGCACGGTTGGTAGGCACCTTCGGTGGGAAAAAAAGCCCGTCGGCATACCTTCGGTGGGTGCTAGGCACCTTCGGTAGGAAAAACAGCCTGTCAGCCCAAGTTCGATCGGCAAAACATCCCGTCGCCATAATTTCGGTAGGAAAAAAACCCGTCGGCACGGGGGCCAGGCACCTTCGGCGGAAAAAACTGGCCTTTGGCACACCTTTGGTAGGCAAAAAAGCACGTCGACATGGGCGCTAGGCATCTTTGGTGGGAAAAATAGCCCGTCGGCACACCTTCAGTGGGCAAAAAGGCCTGTCGGCACATGTACTAGGCACCTTCGGTGGTATAAACAACCCATCGATACAAGTTCGGTGGGAAAAAAACCAGTCGGCCCAAGTTTGGTTGGCAAAATAGCCCATTGGCACGGTCACTAGGCACCATCGGTGGGAAAAATAGCCTGTCAGCATAGGCGCTCGGCACCTTTGGTGGGAAAAACAGCCCGTCGAGACAATATCGTTGGGCAAAAGATCCTATCGGCACGGGCGCTAGGCTCCTTCGGTGGGAAAAACAGCCCATCGGCACAAGTTCGATGGGCAAAACACCCCGTCAGCACGGTTGGTAGGCACTTTTAGCGGGAAAATTAGCCCGTCGGCAAACCTTCGGTGGGCGCTAGGCACATTCAGTGGGAAAAATAACCCGTTGGCTCAAGTTCAATGGGCGAAACAGCCCGTCGACACATGCACTAGGCATCTTCAGTGGGAAAAATAACACGTCGGTGCAAGTTCGATGGGCAAAATAGCTCTTTGGCATGGGCGCTAGGTACCTTTAGTGGGCAAACAGCCCATTGGGCCACCTTCGATGGGATAAACAGCCCGTCGACTCAAGTTCAATGGGAAAAAAACTAGTCGGCACAAGTTCAGTGGGCAAGTAGGCACGGTCGCTAGGTAGCTTCGGTGGGAAAAATAGCACGTCGGCAGAACTTCGGGGAGCAAAATCGCCCGTTGGCATGGGCGCTAGAACCTTCGGTGGGATAAACAGCCTGTCGACAAATATTTGGAGAAAGAAACCAATCAGAACAAGTTCGGTGGGCAAAACAACCCGTCAACACAAGTTCGGTGGTAAAAAAACCAGTCGACACAAGTTCGGGGGGCAAAATAGCCCGTCGGCAAGGTCGCTAGGCACCTTCAGTGGGAAAAACAGCAGGTCGTCAGACCTTCGGGGAGCAAAACGGTCTGTTGGAACGGGTGATAGACACCTTTGGTGGGAAAAACAGCCCGTAGGCATAAGTTGGCAGGGAAAAAAGCCCGTCACCATAAGTTGGATGGGAAAAAACCCATTTGCACAAGTTTGGTGGGCAAAACAGCCTGTCGGCACGGTCGCTAGGCACCTTTGTTGGGAAAAACAGCCCCTCGGCACGGTCGGTTGGCACCTTCGGTGGGACTAACAGCCCGTCGGCACAAGTTCGGTGGGCAAAACTGCACGTCGGCACAAGCACCAGGCACCTTCGGTGGAAAAACCAGCACATCGGCACAAGTTTGGTGGAAAAAACATCTCGTCGCCTCAAGTTCGTGCGAAAAATAGGCCGTCGACACGGGCGCTAGGCACCTTCGGTGGGAAAAACAACCCGTTGGCACAACTTTGGCGATCAAAACAGCCCGTCGGCACAAGCGCTAGGCACCTTCGGTCAGAAAATAGCCCGTTGGCACACCTTCGGTGGGCAAAACAGCCTGTAGGCACCGGCGCTAGGTACCTTCGGTGGGAAAAATAGTCCGTCGGGACACCTCTAGTAGGTAAAACTGCCCGCCGGCATGGGCGCTAGGCACCTTAAGTTGGAAAAATAGCCTATCGGTACAAGTTGGGTGGCAAAATCGCACGTCGGCATGAGCGCTAGGCACCTTCGGTGGGAAAAACAATCCGTCGGCACAAGTTCGGTGAGCCTAACAGCCCGTCGGCACGGGTGCTAGGCACCGTCGGTGTAAAAAATAGCATGTCGGTAGACCTTGGGGGCATAAAACAGCCTGTCTGCACGGGCGCTAGGCACCTTTGATGGCATAAACAGCCCTTTGACACAAGTTCCGGCACAAGTTCGGTGGGCAAAACCGCACGTCGGCACGAGCGCTAGGCACCTTCGGTGGGAAAAACAACTTGTCGGCACAAGTTTGGTGGGCAAAACAGCCCGTCGGCATGGGCGCTAGGCACCTTCGGTGGGGAAAACAGCCCCTCGGACCACCTTCAGTGGGCAAAACAGCCCATCGGCACAGGTGCTAGGCACCTTCTATGGGATAAACAGCCCGTTGACATAAGTTAGACGGAAAAAAAGTAGTCGGAACAAGTTTGGTGGGAAAAAAACCTGTCGCCATGGTCGCTAGGCACCTTTGCTGGGAAAACACAGCACGTCGGCAGACCTTTGGGTAGGAAAACAGCACGTCGGTACAGGCGCTAGGCACCTTCGGTGGGATAAATAGCCAGTCGATAAAATTTCGGTGGGCAAAACAACTCGTCGGCACAGTCACTAGGCACCTTCGTTGGAAAAACAGCCCATCGGTGCACGTTCGGTGGGCAAAACACCCCGTCAGCACGGGCGCTAGGCACCTTCGGTGGGAAAAATAGCCTGTTGACACAAGTTCGGTGGGAAAAATAGCACGTCGGTAAAAGTTTGGTGGGCAAAACATCCTGTCGGCACAGTCGGTAGGCACCTTCGGTCAAAACATCCTGTCGGCACAGTCGGTAGGCACAAGTTTGGTGGGAAAAATAGCACGTCATCAGACCTTCGGGGAGCAAAATCGCTTGTTGGAACGGGTGGTAGACACCTTTGGTGGGAAAAACAGCCCGTCGGCACAAGTTGGTAAGGAAAAAAGCCCGTCGCCATAAGTTGGATGGGAAAAAATCCGTTTGCACAAGTTAGGTGGGAAAAACAGCACGTCGGCACAAGTTTGGTAGGCAAAACATCCTGTGGGCATAGTCGGTAGGCACCTTCGGTAAAAAAAAAACAATCGACGTTGTCGTTAGGCACCTTCAGTGGGAAAAACAACATGTTAGCAGACCTTCGGGGTGCAAAATTGCCCGTTGGCACGGGCAGCAGGCACCTTCGGTGGGATAAACAACCTGTCGACAAAAGTTCGGAGGAAAAAAACCAGTTGGCACAAGTTCGGTGGGCAAAACAGCCCTTCGACACGGTTGCTAGACACCTTTGGAGGGAAAAATAGACCATCGGCACAAGTTCGATGGGAAAAACAACCCATCGCCACAAGTTCGATGGGAAAAAAACCTGTCAGCACAAGTTCGGTGGGCAAAATAGCCGGTTGGCACGGTCACTAAGTACCTTCGGTGGGAAAAACATCCCGTTGGGACGATCGGTAGGCACCTTCGGTCGGTAAAACAGCCCGTCGGCATAAGTTCGGTGGGCAAAACCGCACGTCAGCACTGGCACTAGGCACCTTGAGTGGAAAAACAGCACGTCGGCAGAACTTCGATGGGAAAAACTGCCCGTCAGCACAGGCACTAGGCTCCTTAGGTGGGGAAAACAGCCCATCGGCACAAGTTTGGTGGCCAAAACAGCCCGTCGGCATGGGCGCTAGGCAAAAATAGCCCGTTGACCCACCTTCGGTGGGTAAAACAGTCCGTTGGCATAGGCGCTAGGCACCTTCGATGGGATAAACAGGTTGTCGACACAAGTTCAGTGGGAAAAAAACCAGTTAGCATAAGTTTGTTGGGAAAAAACCCTTCGGCACAAGTTCAGTGGGCAAAACAGCCGCTCGGCACGGTCGCTAAGTACCTTCGGTGGGAAAAACATCCCGTTGGGACGATCGGTAGGCATCTTCGGTCAGTAAAACAGCCCGTCGGCACAAGTTCAGTGGGCAAAACCACACATCGGCATGGGCACTTGGCTCCTTACGTGGGAAAAACAACCCATCGGCACAAGTTTGGTGGGAAAAACAGCTCGTCGGCATGGGCGCTAGGCACCTTCGATAGGAAAAATAGCCCATTGGCACGGGCGCTAGGCATCTTCCATGGGATAAACAGCCCGTCGACACAAGATCAGTGGGAAAAAAACCAGTCGGCATAAGTTCGGTGGGAAAAAAACCAGTCGGCACGGTAGTTAGGCACCTTCGGTAGGAAAAACAGCACGTCGACAGGCCTTCGGGGAGCAAAAGCGCAAATCGGTAGGGACGCTAGGCACCTTTGGTGGGATGAACAGCCCGTCGAAAAAGGTTCGAAGGAAAAAAACCAGTCGGCACAAGTTCAGTGGGCAAAACAGCCCGTCAGCACGGTCGCTAGAGACCTTTGGTGGGAAAAACATCCCGTCGGCACAAGTTTGGTGGGAAAGACAGCCCGTCGCTACAAGTTCGGTGGGAAAAAAACCCATCGGCACAAGAGCGGTGGGCAAAATAGCCCATCGGCACGGTCGCTAAGCACCTTCGGTGGAAAAAACAACCCGTCGGCACGATTGGTAGGCACCTTCAGTCAGCAAGTCAACCCGTCGCCACAAGTTTGGTGGGCAAAACTGCACGTTAACACAGGCGCTAGGCACCTTCATTGGGAAAAACAACACGTAGGCAGATCTTCGGGGGGCGAAACCGCACATCGGCACAAGTTCGGTGGGCAAAACCACCCATCGACACGGGAGCTAGGTTCCTTCGGTGGGAAAAACAGCTCGTCACCACACCTTCGATGGGCAAAACAGCCCGTCGGCATGGTCACTAGGCAACTTTGGTGGGAAAAATAGCCCATCGGCACACCTTCGGTGGGCAAAATAGCCCGTCTGCACAGGCGCTAGGCACCTTAGTGGGAAAAACAACCTGTTAGTGCACCTTCGGTGGGAAAAACAGCACGTCAGTCCAAGTTTGGTGGGCAAAACAGCCTATCGGCACAGTCGGTAGGCACTTTTGGTGGCAAAACAGCCCCTCAGCATGGACGCTAGGCACCTTTGGTGGGAAAAACAGCTCGTCGGTACAAGTTTGGTGGGCAAAATAGCACATCGGCATGGGCGTTGGGCACATTTGGTGGGAAAAACAGCACGTCGGCAGACCTTCGGAGGGCAAAACAACCTGTTAGCAGGGGCGCTAGGGAATATTGGTGGGAAAACAATTCTTCTGCACAATTTCAGTGGGAAAAATAGCTTGTTGGCACAAGTTCGGTGGGAAAAACAAGTCGTCGCCAAAAGTTTGGTGGGAAAAAAAGTCGTCGCCACAAGTTCGATGGGAAAAACAGCCCGTTGGCATGGTTGGTAGGCACCTTTGATTGGAAAAATAGCCCTTCGGTGCACCTTAGGTGGGTAGAACAGCCCATCGGCATGGGCGCTAGGCACCTTCGGTGAGAAAAATAGCCCGTCGGCAAAATATTGGTGGGCAAAACGGCCCGTCAGCACTGGTGCTAGGCTCCTTCAGTGGGAAAAACAGCCCGTAGGCACAAGTTCAGTGGGCAAAACACCCCTTTAGCACAGTTGGTAGGCACCTTCGGTAACGAAAAATAGCCCGTCGGCATACCTTCGGTGGGTGATAGGTACCTTCGACGGGGAAAACAGCACGTCAGCCCAACTTCGATGGGCAAAACAGCCCGTCGCCACAATTTCGGTAGGAAAAAAACCCATCGGCACGGGGGCCAGGCACCTTCGGTGGGAAAAACAGGCCTTTAGTGCACCGTCAATGGGCAAAATTGCACGCCAACATGGGCACTAGGCATCTTTGGTGGGAAAAACAGTCCGTCGGTACACCTTCGATGGCCAAAATAGCCCGTCAGCATGTGCCCTAGGCACCTTCGGTGGGATAAACAGCCCGTCGATACAAGTTCGGTAGGAAAAAAACCAGTCAGCCCAAGTTTGGTCGGCAAAACAGCCCGTCGGCACGGTCGCTAGGCACCTTCATTGGGAAAAAAAGCCCGTCAGCATAGGCGCTAGGGATCTTTGGTGGGACAAACATTTCTTCTGCACAAGTTCGGTGGGAAAAATAGCCCGTCTGCACAAGTTCGGTGGGAAAAATAGCCCGTCGACATAAGTTCGGTGAGTAAAACAGCCTGTTGGCATGGTCGGTAGGCACCTTTGATTGGAAAAACAGCCCTTCGGTGGGTAGAACAACCCATCGGCACGGGCTCTAGGCTCCTTCGGTGGGAAAAACAGCCCGCCGGCCCAAGTTCGGTGGGCAAAACACCCCGTCAGCAAGGTTGGTAGGCACCTCCGGTGGGAAAATTAGCCTGTCGGCATACCTTCTGTGGGCAGTAGGCACCTTCGGTGGGAAAAACAACCCGTCGGCACAAGTTTGATGGGAAAAACAGCCCGACGACACAGGCGCTAGGCATCTTTGGTGGGAAAAAAGCACGTCGGCGCAAGTTCGGTGGGCAAAACAGCTATTTGGCATGGGCGCTAGGCACCTTTGGTGGGAAAAATAGCACGTCGGCAGACCTTTGGGGGCCAAAACAGCACGTCAACACAGGCGCTAGCACCTTCGGTGGGATAAACAACCGGTCGACACAAGTTTGGTGGGAAAAAACCAGTTAGCACAAGTTCGGTGGGCAAAACAACCCGTTTGTGCACCTTCGGTGGGTAAAACAGCCTGTTGACACAGGCGCTACGCACTTTCGGTGGGAAAAATAGCCCGTTAGCACAAGTTCGGTGTGCAAAATTGCACGTCGACACGGGCGCTAGGCACTTTCAGTGGGAAAAATAGCACGTTGGCAGTCCTTCGTGTGGCAAAACCGCACATCGGCATAAGTTTGGTAGGCAAAATCGCCCGTCAGCATAAGTTTGGTGGACAAAACAGCCCGTCGAGACGGGCACTAGGCACCTTCGGTGGGAAAAACAACCCGTTGGCTCACCTTCGATGGGCAAAACAGCCCGTCGGCAAAAGTGCTAGGCACCTTCGATGGGATAAATAGCCCGTCGACATAAGTTCGGTGGGAAAAACCAGTCGGCACAAGTCCGGTGGGAAAAAAACCAGTAGGCACGGTCGCTAGGCAGCTTAGGCGGAAAAAATAGCACGTCGGTAGACCTTCGGGGAGCAAAATGCCTGTCGACAAAAGTTCGGAGGAAAAAAACCAATCAAAACAAGTTCGGTGGGCAAAACAGCCCGTCAACACAAGTTCAGTGGTAAAAAAACCAGTCGGCACAAGTTCGGGGGGCAAAACAGCCCGTCGGCACGGTCGTTAGGCACCTTTGGTGGGAAAAACAACACGTTGTCAGACCTTCGGGGAGCAAAACTGCCCGTTGGAACGGGTGGTAGACACCTTTGGTGGGAAAAACAGCCCGTCGGCATGGTTGGCACAAGTTCGATGGGCAAAACCACAAGTCGGCATGGTTGCTAGGCACCTTCGGTGGGATAAATAGCCCGTTGACACAAGTTAAGTGGGAAAAAACCAGTAGGCAAAAGTTCGGTGGGCAAAACAGCTCATCGGCACGGTCTCTAGGCACCTTCGTGGGAAAAACAGCCCGTCGGTGCACATTCGGTGGGCAAAACATCCTGTCGGCAAGGGCGCGAGGCTCCTTCAGTGGGAAAAACAGCACGTCGGCAGACCTTCGGGGGCAAAATAGCCGATCGCCGTGGGAGCTAGGCGCCTTTGGTGGGAAAAATAACACCTGCGCTAGGAACCTTTGGTGGGAAAAGAGCCCGTTGGCACGGTCGTCAGGCACATTCGATGGGAAAAACAGCCCGTCGGTACAAGTTCGGTGGGAAAAATAGCACGGGCTCTCGGCACCTTTGGTGGGAAAAACAACCCGTTGGCACAAGTTTGGTGGGCAAAATAGCCCGTCGGCACGGTCGCTAGGAACCTTCGGAGAGAAAAACAGCTCGTCGGTGCACCTTCGGTGGGAAAAATAGCCCGTTGGCACAATTGCTAGGAACCTTTGGTGGGAAAAATAACCCGTCGGTAGACCTTCGGTGGGCAAAATAGCACATCGACACGGGCGCTAGGCACCTTTGGAGGGAAAAATGACACGTCGGCAGACCTTCGGTGGGCAAAACAGCCCGTCGGCTCAGGCGCTAGGCACCTTCGGTGGTAAAACAACCCGTTGGTATAAGTTCGGTGGGCAAAATAGCTCGTCGGCACAGGAGTTAGGCTCCTTCGGTGGGAAAAATAGCCCGTGGGCATAAGTTCGGTGGGCAAAAAAGCCCGTCAGCATGTTTGGTAGTCACCTTCGGTGGGAAAATGGCCAGTCGGCGTACCTTCAATGGGCACTAGGCACCTTCGGTGGGAAAAACAACCCGTCGGCAAAAGTTCGACGGCCAAAACAGCCCATCGGCACAGGCACTAGGCACCTTCGGTGGGAAAAACATCACATTGGCACAAGTTCGATGGGCAAAACTGCATGTCGGCATGGTCACTAGGCACCTTCGGTGGGACAAATAGCTTGTCGGCCCAAGTTCGGCACCCGTCGACATGGGTGCTAGGCACCTTCAGTGGAGAAAACAGCCAATCGTTGCACCTTCGGTGGGCAAAATAGCCCGTCGGCAAACTCGCTAGACACCTCTGGTGGGAAAAATAGCCCTCCGGTAGACCTTCGGTGGGCAAAACAGCTAGTCGGCACGGGCGCTAGGCACCTTTGGCGAGAAAAACAGCACATCGGTAGACCTTCAGTGGGAAAAACAGCCAGTCGGTGTACCTTCGGTGGGAAAAGAAAGCTAGTCGGTGTACCTTCGGTGTGCGCTAGGCACCTTCGATGGGAAAAACAGCCCGTTGGAACAAGTTCGATGGGAAAAATCGCTCGTCGGCATAGGAGCTACGCACCTTCGGTGGGAAAAACATCACGTTGGCACAAGTTCGATGGGAAAAACCGCACGCCTGCATGGTCACTAGGCAGTTTCAGTGGGATAAACAGCCCGTCGACACAAGTTAAGTGGGAAAAAATCAGTCGATAAAAGTTCGGTGGGCAAAACAGCTGATCGGCACGGTCGCTAGGCACCTTCAGGGAAAAATAGCCTGTCGGTGCACCTTTGTTGGGCAAAACAGCCCTTCGGCTCGGGCATTAGGCACCTTCGTTGGGAAAAACAGCCCGTCGCCTCAAGTTTGATGGAAAAAATAGGCCGTCGGCACGGGCGCTAGACACCTTCAGTGGGAAAAATAACCCGTCAGCAAAACTTTTGTGATCAAAACGGCCCGTTGGCACAAGCGCTAGGCACCTTCGGCCAGAAAAACAGCCTGTGGGCACACCTTCGGCGGGCAAAACAGCCCATCGGCGCCGGCGCTAGGTACCTTCGGTGGGAAAACACCCGCCGTTGGCACACCTTTGGTCGGCAAAACTACATGTCGGCACGGGTGCTAGGCACCTTTGGTTGGAAAAACAGCCTGTCGGCACAGACGCTAGGCACCTTTGGTGGGAAAAACATC
>JAOQMS010042852.1:0-66562 GCA_027563885.1 Erythroxylum longipes
AAAATGAGAAGGTGAAATTGAATTCCTTTCTATGTATGATTCTGCTATTTGAAGGATTGGGATAATGAAATGTATATATGCATGTTCTCCTCTGTTAAAATTGCCAAGGTCGTTGTATTAGAATAGTAGGTTAGGAGAGATTGTGTTTTGAACACAAAGGAAAAATACAGACGAAGTGAATCGTCTGTGCTGATGTCACAACACAGACGGCACGTTAGTACACAACACGTCAGCACACAAACGACACGTCAGCATACTAACGACACGTCAGCACACAGACGACAGGTCATCACACAGACGACACGTCAACATACAAATGACACGTTAGCACACAGACGACAGGTCATCACACAGACGACACGTCATCACACAGACGTAAGAAATCGTCTATGATGACGTCAGAACAAAGACGATAACGTCAGAACACAGACAATAAAACACAGACGATCGGGGTGGTCAACCCAGATGATAAAAGTCAACCACAGATGATAAAACACAAACGGTCAGGGTGGTCAACTCATACGATAAAAGTTAACCACGGACGATAAAACACAGGAGGTAGGCCAAACACAGAAGAAGGAGTGTTCATATGTAAATTGTGGACTCACCAACGCTATTCCTTGATATATTTAGGCTTGAATGGAGATGAGCCTAAAAAGGGGTTAGATTGGAATGCAAGTGTTTGAGTAAAATGTCTGGTACCTGAATGCGATCGTCGGGCTCTGGCAACGGGGTCCGACAAAATGTCTCAGACTATTAATGTCCGAGATTAACATATTCACATTAATAATAATTCAATATTTGCAATTAAAGCAAAAATAAACAATCTTAGTGAGAACATCTAGGTTACTCACAGTATGCTCCAGATAGCTATTGCCTCAATATCCCGACAATGTCTGGATGCTGTCGCTCTATTTGCACTTCTATATCATGCAACACATACACAATTATGCATTGATAATTTGCACAATCACATTAATACTCAATCATACAAATATGTATATGTGTTATGTATAATGCATGCTCAATTTTACTTTTCAGGGTATATTTCCTTAATTCACATCTCATGATCATTTAACATCATCATTCCATCATTCATTTATACCTAACAGGCCTTGCCTACTTTAATCACCTCCTCCATCATCAACTAGGTTCATTCAAGGCCTCATTCAAGCCTAAATACCTCATAAGAATGTACCTTAGTATTAATTGTCTCAAACATCACTTAAAAGACAACATTTATGCCTACCCACGATCGTAGTGGTCCTTCCCACGATCGTGACAGAAGCTCGTGGAATTAGCCACGATCGTGGTGGTCCTTTCCATGATTATGACCGAAGCTCATGGAATTAGCCACGATCATGGGGATTTTGCCACGATCATGACATAACCAAAATTTTGCTAGGCCACTATCATGGGGATTATGCCACGATCGTGCCCTACATTTTCTTCCTCATTTCTTACATGAATTCAACATACATAATAACATCATTTATACTCCAATTTTTCCAGAAGTTGTATGCAATTATACATATTCATTTCATGTTAATTCAACTACCATATTGATTGCATTAAACTCTTAAAACTCTACTAATTTGATTCATCATCTTTTACTTAATCTTGTCATACATATATCCTAACTTTCTCCATACTTTACTCAAGACATCTTATGCCAAATTAATCATTTATACTTCATTTTCCTCTTTATTCTCCCCTCATTTATATCTCAATATCATTATTAAGACAAGTCATACTTAAGGTTCATCAATGACACCAAGACAAAACATATCATCTATCATTCATTAACATCTTAGTTCTTACTTCTTCTCAATTCAAAAACTACATTTGGCACCTTTCTTATACCTAAAATTCACCTTCATTATACCTTTAATTTTCAATATATTTACTCACATAATAACCTATAATCCATGGTTTTCATACTCTAAAAAACAAAACACAATCATATGCATTTATTCATCAATTCCTTACATTCATCATCAACACTAAAATATGATATAACCACTTCTTTTCATTTATCAACTTTCAATACCATTGTAATGATCTTTTTACCTCAAAAACATCTTTATAACAATTTATGAATTATTACTCATCATAAATACAAAAACAAGCCATGAATAAATTAATTTATTCATCCACAATTTTGCATAAAAATTTACTCCATTTACACTTTCAATCTATATCCAAATGATCATTATAAATGCTTTAAACAACCCAAGAATATCATTAATACACTAAAAACAAAACATATTTTATACCCACGTTACATCATATATTTAACACCATGATCCTGATCATTCAATCCAAAAATAATCATCATATTTGTCTCTTTTACAACAACCCATGAAGATTAATGTATAACTTACTTGTTTTACTCAAAGTTTCTTCAAAATATTTAGGAACCCTAGCTTTCCATGCATCTTACGATCATTAAGATGGAGGTGGAGTAGGTTAGGTTTTTAGTGACAAAATGAAGAAGAAAACATAAATGGAAGTAGCAAGTGAAGAATGAGAGCAAGATTCAATGTTGATGAAGGTTGGTGAGCGTCGTGGAGAGGAAGAAGACAATGAAGAAGATGAATATATTTAACCAAATGAAAGGCAATTCAAAATTGATCTTTCAAATGGATTAAAAGGGATCATAGGTGAGTGTGGCAAGGCAAGTGACTTGACACTTGACACTTGTCACTTGCCACTTGTCACCTCCCCATGGTTCCACTTAGTCCTCCTTAATAACTAGTCCATTTTTTCTCTAATTTCTAATCCAATTGTCTCCCAATTTTCTATGACATTTGTCATTAAATCCTAATGCCATATATCAATTATTTCTATTGCCATTTGACACTTATTTCTACCACCATTTATCAATTGTCTTGCCACTTGGCATTTTTCTTAGACGTAAAATACCCAAAATCTTAAATTCTAAATCAATAATTATACTCACCAAATCAATTTTTAAGACAAAATAGTCACTATTCACAACATAATCACATAAAAAAATCATTTATACCTAGAAAATATCAAATGAGTGCATGAAAAATCATTGTAAGGTGTACAAAAATTAATATTCACTTGTGTGTGTATGCTACTATTATGCATGAGCGTGAAATGCATTTCCTAATTTCTCATTGCTATTTCTCATTTACAATAATCTAGGGTTGTAACCTTAATATGGGAAAATAGGATATTACAATTCTCCCCCTAAAGAAATTTCATCCTTGAAATTCTTACCCGATTGTTCAAAGAGGTAGGGGTATTGAACACATTGTGTATCTGAGACATCTCAATCTGTAAGGCTAACTTATATTCCAATTGTCCAATCCTCTCAATGATTTCATAAGGACCAATATCTAGAGATCATCTTACCTTTTTTACCAAGCCTTAGCACTCCTCGCGAAGGTGATACTCTCATAAACATTTATCTCTTACTCGATACTCCATATCCCTCCAGTACTGATCCATATAACCTTTTTGTCTGTCTTGAGCTGCTTTAATTCTACTTCACATCATTTTCACTTTATCAACCATGTCTTGTATCAGTTCTGGGCCTTTAACTATCCTTAGACCCTCTTCATCCAAATATAGAGGCAAATTATGCTTTCTGCCATATAACACCTCATATAGAGCCATTTTGATACTACGGTGATAATGACACACTCAATCAGAGCTATATATTGATCCCATGCTCCTTGGAACTCTAATACATAAGCTCTAATCATATCCTCAATAGTTTTAATTGTCCTCTCACTCCGTTCGTCTATTTGAGGATGAAATGCAATACTGAAGTTTAACTTTATACCAAGAGCTGACTATAAACTCTTCCAAAATCTCGAGGTAAACTTGGGATCCCTGTCTGATACAATGGACATTGGAACCCTATACAACCTTACTCCTTCATTCACATACCTCTGAGCTAACTAATCTAGTGAGTTATTCTCTCTCACTAGTAAGAAATGAGCCGACTTGTCAATCGGTCCACAACAACCCATATGACATCATATTGCCTTAGAGTCTTCGACAAGTCTGTAATAAAGTCCATAGTAATTCGCTCCCATTTCCACTTCAGAATCGGTAATGACTGTAACTTACCAACAGGAGCCTAATGCTCAGCTTTTATTTGTTGGCAAGTTATACATTTAGTTATATAGTCAACTACTTGCTTCTTCATTCTTGGCTACTAGAAATGCTGCTTCAGAGTGTAATACATCTTGGTGATACCAGGATGCATAGCATAGGCTGCTAGATGAGCTTTCTCCAAAATCTCCTTCCTTAAATTACCCACATTAGGTACCTATAGTCTTAGTCTCCACCACAATGTGTCATTTCTCAATTTAAATTCAAAATTTAGATTCACTTTCAACTTTTCAATTAACTTCACAATTTCTGGATCTTTACTCTGAACTTTTCTAATTCTGTCATGCAATACAGGTCTCAACTTCAACGTAGCTATCAATGCCTTATTCTGGTCTAGATTCAACTCAACATTTAGGAATGTCAAAGCAGTTTTGACTAACATTTTCATTCAGTATTTTTTTTGTATAATTAAATCCTTTCATCATAAAATGTTTCAATTAAACATAGAGAATGAACTTAATTTCTACTCTATTTTAAGTCCAATCATATTAATTATCCACCGTTAGGTATTGATTCAATTAATGATATTTCTAAACTATTTACAAAACATAATTTTACTTTGGTCAAGGATTTCTCGAATCAATACTAATCGAGAATAATGAAACATTCTACCTAATTACTTTAAGGTGATGAATTATATCTTAATCACTCAATTACCTCCACATAGTTCATTTTACATCTAATGATTACCCATTGAACTACCAGTAATTAGAATAGTTCATAAGTAACAAAGCAATCTTTAATAAGATAACTTTAGATATCTCAAGTCAAAGGATCACTTATACAGTCGTCAAAATGAGAATATCCATAGACATATAAGTAATGTTCTAAATGGATTTCTCATATGGAGTCAGTTAGTGAACTTCTTTTTCTAACAAGCACCGACACATTTATTTATTTCTATACTCTACTCTAAGAGATCAACTACTTTCTTCATAAGGAAAAGCATAACGTATGCTAGTCCTTTTAGATTCTATTAACGTCTAATCTTAATTGAACAATGACTATGAAAAATTTAGGAATAATATATAAAAAATATGAATTTCATAATTATAATCTCATCATAATTTCTTTTACAATGTATAATTATCCCATGAACTTTATCATATACATCTAAATACGTATAAGATAAAGAATGATTTTAAATTATTTTGTCATTAAACTACAACCAACTGATTGACGGTAGGGATTAAACTAGTGAAGGGTTTTGAGGGTGTTTGGGGAGCAATTGGACCAGATCCAAATGAGCTTATATACAACCATGACATCATATCTCAATCCAAAACCTTAAGGTAATTGGTAGTTTTATCCTTACATATAACTCACTTCATCCTTACAATGTGGGATTACTCCACTTATGAATTTCTAATATCCCCCCCTCATAAGTGGATCCATCCATATTAGACTAAAACCCCTCTTAACCTATCTCTCTTATGAATCCATTTGAGTTATTCCATGAAACACCCATTCATTTTACCCAAATCCATGAATCTCTATTTATTGAACTTTGCCAACTTATCTCTGATACCAATGAAGGGTTTTGACGTGGTCTGGGGAGATATTGGATTCGATACAATTGAACCCATATATAACTAAAACATCATATCTTAATCCAAAACTTTAAGTTAATAAGTTATGAGTCTTATCCTTCTAGATAACTCACTTCATCCTTATGTCTCTTTCCAATATGAGATTACTCCACCTGTGAATTACTAACAGTTGCCTGGGATTATTAAATTACTATTTCATTAATTCTAGTTTTCTTTTCATTATTATTTTCCCTATTTGTTGCAATTGTTTTATAAAAGATAGGAGATCCAAAAATGAAAATTTGGATGACTTTATTCAATTTGGCTTTGAATTTAAGTGAAAAATCAGACATAAAAAATCAAAAAGAAGAAAAGCTATGGCTGCTAATCAAAACAGCATCTTTATTGGCATAGGGGAGAAATAACAAAAAAAGATTCACACGGGGACATTTAAATATTGGTCATTAACATAAAAATATTATATATCAAGGTTAATTAAAGGGTAAGAAACTATTAGTTAAAGAAAGTCCATCTCCACTTTTTACAAACATTTATTAGATCACATAGGAAAGATATCATCACATTCATAAAAAAAAATTACTCTTTGATCTAGACACTTTTATTGGATGGTCTTACCAAAGATGAGTTTTAGATGATTGCTTTCCATATTATATGAACGATAAAGTAAAAAACTGGCTACTATCAATTGAGGTGGATTTTTTGAGGAGTCGGATCAAGTTTATGATGCATTTATACTTCAATTTTTTCCTCTATATAAGACCACTGAGTTAATGATACAAAATTAAAGTTTTGCAAAGAAGAGGGAAAGTATTTTATGAAGCTTTGCTTAGCTAGTTAACCTACCATTTAAATTCCTATATGAAAGCCTTATACTTATATGTTCAAACTTGGTTGACACTATGGTAAGAGGGAAAATTTATACAAAAATTGTTGAGGTGGTCAAGGAGATCATCAAAATCTTGGTTAAGCATCCATTAACTAAGGTTGTAATGGGAAAGATTAAAATCATTCGTTTATAAGGTTCAAGCATCTTTAGACCTAGCGTCATAAATAGTTGATCTTTCAAACTAGAAGAAAATTTTGTTCAACTGAGATATAGGCAATATAGAGGTGTATAATCAATGTGGCATATATATGCATCCCTCTTATACATGCATAAATGTGGCTTAAATTACTATAAAGATGTAAACTACATGGATGTTTAGATAGTAAATAAGTAATAAATAATGATCCTTTCTTTACTACTTACAAGTAAAGCAGATGAATCCCTATATTTATTATGAAAAGGACAAGGAGTTAAAGCAGATAGACTATGTAGGTTATCTTGATGACCTTGATTTTAATAACCAGTACTATCATAATCTAAAGGGATGAAAGAGATACTCAAACAATATATGTCTTCTATTGATGTAAAATTTGATAAATTGGAGGAACTTAAATCTTAAAGGGACATACTTGTAAAGATGGTGCAATCTAATTGTGCATCTATACATAAATTGGAGGTGTAAGTGAGCCAGTTAAGCAAGGTGGTGAGTAAAAGAGTTTAAAGAAAACTTTTTAGTAATATTAAGGTGAAATTTGGAGGTTAAGTGTTAGAAATTACACTTAGGAGTAGTAAAACACGTGGTCCCAAAGTTAATTAAGAGAAGAAGTGAAAAATTCAAATAAAATTGAAAAAATAGACAAAGTGAATGGAAGTAATTAACATAGATTTCTTTTCATCTGAAACTAGTCTTAAGATGAAGCCATAATCATCTATTAAATCTTATATTCCACCCATTTTATACCCTCAGGGGTTGAAAAAGAGGAAGGATAAAGATAGCTTTAAGAAATTCCTAAATATCTTCAGGAAGATGCATATCAATATATTAGTATTGAAGCATTAGTCCAAATGTCTTCATATGTAAAGTTTTTTTAAGGAGATCAACACCAAAAAGTCAGATAAACTTGAAAAAGGATGAAGTGAATAGAAGTAAATTAGCATTGATCTCATTTTCATCTAAAACTAGTCTCAAGATGTAGCCATAATCCTCTATTAAATCTTATGTGCCACCCATTTTATACCCTCAAGGGTTGAAAAAGAGGAAGGATAAACATATCTCTAAACAATTCCTAAATATCTTCAAAACATTGCATATCAACATCTTTATTATTGAAGCATTAGTCTAAATGTATTCATAAGTAAAGTTTTTGAAGGATATCAGCACCAAAGAAAACAAAATTGAGGAGAATGTTATGATACCTTTAACCAAGAAGTGTATTGTGAACTTACAAAACAAATTACCTTTGAAGATAAAGGATCTATAGATTTTTATTATTCCTTTCCATTTTGGTGCTTTTAGTATTTATAAATGTTTATATTATTTGGGTGCTAATATTACCCTAATTCCTTTACCTCTCTTTAGGAAGATTAGAAATGAGGATTCAAACCAACGAATATGTCACTCTAACTAACTGATAGGCTTTTTAGGTACCTACTTGGGGTAATGGAAGGCAAATTAGTTAAAGTAGGAAAAATAAATTTTCCTGCAAATTTCTTAGTAATGGATATGGATTATGACATTAAGATTCTCATCATCCTAGTAAGACCATTATTGACCATTAAAGGGGGATTAAATAATGTGGCTAAGGGTGAATTGACCTTCAGGGTAGGTAAGGAGAAGATTGAGTTAACATCTCAAAGCTTTGAAAGGACTTGTCTTTGATGACGAGTGTTACAAGATAGATGTGATCAACTCTTTTATGATGAAGTTTTAAATGAATTTATATATAATGATCCATTGAAAGCATATATATCTTCGGCACTTGATAAGAAAAAGATGATCGTACCTTATTTGAGTGTGATTTTAGGTTTGAAGGAGAGGGCTATATACCCCAATGTTCTCATTTTTTTAAAGATTTGTGAGGAGAAAAGCTTAGACCGTTATCATCTATTAAAGAACCAATTAGGCTTGGCATTAAGCAATTGCCTTATCATTTACCTCATGCAAATTTAGGAAAAAATAATATATATCATATTACTATATCCTCTTCTCTAGGTTGCATGGAGGAAGATATTCAAGCTTATCTAATTGGAGAAACTAGATGAGTGAAGAGTTGAGTAGGAAGTCTAACTAAAAGACTTCTAAACAAGTACTTGTTAGGAGGCAACCCAACGCTCGAACTCTTATTTTCTTTTTTTAGTTATTAGTTTTTGCTTATTTGTTATTTCCTTTATAGGTAATTTTTATCAAAATTTTTTGGATTTTACCTAGTTTTATATTTTTTGAACTTTTTAAGTGTATGTTTTTTGTTTTAAGTTTAAAATTTTATCTTTTTTTTGTTTTTTTGTGTTTAAAATATCTTTTGTTACTTTATATTGATAATATAAGTTCATATATAATAATTGGTTAAAATTTATTGTTAAATAGTAGATGTCTAATATGATTAGGTAGCTCCTATATAAAATTGATTTTGTGAGTATAATGAAATAAAATTTATTAAGTGAAGATACTTTGATTTGATTTAAGTTATCCCATGAGAAATGGAGGTAATATGCAAAAAAACTTATTTCATATGTAGATATCTTCTTTGAGTTTGGATTTCTAGAACTTGCATTTTATCTCTTCAAGATTACATGTAAAATATGTACAAACATTAAAATGATAAAGGCACTTAGGATTTATATTTAAGCTAAATTGCCTACACCTTTGTGTATTAAACCATTTGTGGGCCCTTTGAGCCTTATATAATTTTTTAGCCTTTTCTTTATTACCTTTCACAAATAACCTTAAGCGTAAACCCAAAAAAAATTAGCTGCATCCAAATTCATGACTAGTAAAGTTTTTGCTTCTGATTTGATATTATTGGGTATAATATGCAATAATTAATTATTAAGGAGATGGTGATGTGTCTGAAACGGTAATATAAAAAAGAAAAAGAAAAAGGGAATTAATGTAAATTTAAATAAATAAGAAAGAAAACAAAATATTGAAAATCGATTGGCATTATTTTCTTATACTTGAAATTAATGAAGGAAAAGGAGATTGTTACAAGGTATGAAGAGTTGATGAAGATTTTTTAATGATTTTTTGATTTATTTTATATACTAATTTTTAGTTTTTTTTATTCCTTTCCTTTGTTAACATACTTGTTCCTTTATCTCCATTATAAACTAATTCAAAGACCTTTTGATTTTTTCTTTTATATATCTATTGGAGTGATTGAGATTAAATGATCTTTATGTCTATGACAAGTTCAATCATAAGAAGATGATAAGTGTACCTAATTTGAAAATTTAAATACTTGTATAAATGAGTGATTACTTATGAGGGACATATCAATTTGAAGTAATTGAACTTAATGGAGGAGGTAGAATAGCATTTGCTTTGTCTTCTTTATGTAGTGATTTACTTAAGAAATATCATGTCTTTATATTTTGTAGTTCAACTAAAGGTTAGAATAATTATGTCTTATATTATTAATTATCTAGCTAACTAATTTGTTTAGGTTAATGATTATGGATATCATTATGCTAAACCCTCAAGAGACTGTAACTCCTTTACTAAATATGCAGAGTTTAAAGGCTTATGTCATATGCTAAAAGCTACTGTGCACCTATGAAAGTGTAATTGTTTCTTACTTTAGTTAATTTAGGTGGTTAGGTTATATTATTGTTAATTTCTTGAGGATAAACAAGGAATCAAGTGTGGGATAATTTGATAACTCTATATACTGCTTGTTTATAGGAGTTAAGTTAGTTTGTAATTTATCAATTTATAGCATTATTATATAGGCTATATAATGTTTTCTCGTTCATAGTTTGCTGTCTAAAGGGAAAATTTTTGATTTTATTGCATCCTTATTCATTCCATTCTTCATGATAGTATCACAAATGGCCACAAAGTGGTTTTAAGTGTGTATTGGGATCCTTTATAATGCCCTTTACAGCCCACTCTTGTTGTACCATAACGATGAGGCTTAAGCTTAATTCCAAAGTTCTTAACATTCATAACTAGCTTAAAATATTTGTTTAAGATCAATTATTGTTACGCATTTCATGAAAATCATGCAATACTCTCTGATCGTGGTTCTCTATCATTGGTGGTATTGCTTGCTCTGCTTCTACCTCTAATCCTATTTCGTCTGCTTGCTCCAGCATCCTTGGGATGGTAATGGGTCAGGCCAGGCTCTGGTCGCGCTTGAGCCTGCTCATGGCCCAACCTGTCTATATTTTTTATAAAAAAATTTGGAAAAATGACGTCATTTTTTACGTTCTCTTTGGGCCACGAGTCGAGCCAAGCAGTCTTGGCTCGTGGCCCAACTAACCCAGGCCAAAGTTAGGCCGAGTTGGGCAAAGACTGTCATCCCTAAGCATCTTTCTTTTTGTATAGCTTACAAGTTTCATTCAAGTTTTGGGTCTTCTTAGACAAATTGCTTTTTGTCATATGAATATCAAATATAAAATAAATAAGATAAAACTAATATAAAATTAAGAAATTAAAATAAAATAAAATAAAACAAAAAATGAAAAGGACTAAATTAATTATTTTTAGTTTCTTTAATATTACTATATCCCCTGAAATGAAGCTAAAAACTTGTTATATTGTGAATGTTGAGTTTTTTCATTCCTATCACTAATATTAAGAATTTAGAAAAAGGCACCTATCATCTTATAATAGTATAATAACTAGTACAATATCATTCTCACGTGGATCCAATAAGTACTAAATTTGACAATCACACAATTATCTAATCAAAAAATAAAATTGAGATGATTTAATCTAAATTAGCCTTAAAATTATCTTAAAATAGATTAAAGTTCCATTATCATAAGACATTGATTAATAATAAGAAAATTCAAACATAATAGACATATAGATAAGAACTCTCCCAGTTATAATTTTTTACATTAATGATTAAATTATTTAAGATAGTTTATCACTTAGATTGATAAAATTTCTTGGTTTACTATATAGATGCCTCTTAAGTTACATAAAATAACTAAAATCAATCTATACAAGATAATATTAGGGTTCCTCTTATATTGACATAAAAACACTTATGTATACACCATCCTTAAAACAATAAGCATAACCAAAAGAACTAAAAAATTTGAGGAAGGTTTTTTTTATGAAGTCTTTAATCTTATTATGCTCTTCTTTTCGTTTGAATGATATTATATCTCTTTTCTCATTAAATATGATAGGAATTATTACCCTAATGATTTCTCTCTCTTTTCAACTAATCGAGGGGAGCATGGTCTAGAACATGAGTATGTTTTAGGTCATGTTCAACACTGTGACTTAGATCTTTCATCCAAAGAAGAACATAGGATCTGAAATGTGCATGTTGATGTCATTTCTAACGTAGTAACTTTGTTGCCTAATGACATAGGGCCTTATATGCATGTGTATATGATTGTGTCTATAAACCTTAATTATAAATAAAAAACAAAATAGAACACGAATGTTAAATCTTATCACCCATTTTTAGGGACACAGGCTACAACATACCCATATCTGAGACTAAGTTTAGTCAAAGATGAATCTTCTTCTTAATTGAATATGTAAAACTTCTTTTTTTTTATCCAAAATCATTCCATAAACAACTTTTCTTTTAAGTTACCTAATAAATCAAATAAAACCTTTTAAATATCAAATCAAGGTTATTTCTATAGAATATATAGTAAGATGTCAATTATTTACTTTTATAAACACAAATACACTATGCGTACTTCAAATTCTCTCAGATTAGATGTTTTCTTGTTCATGAGCAAAGAAAACCACCAAGACAAAGTAGTTAAGTGTAGTAAGAATTTAAAATCATACTTCCTAGTTCCTATTATGTAAACCTTAAATCTTATAAACAATAATAAAGAGGGAAGAACACTTTTAAATTTGTTATATCAATACTAATTTATAATCCCCAATTCAACCATGCTCATTATATGGCTAACATAATCAATTTATGGAATAACACAACCTATAATCACCCTTATTGTCTATTGAAACAATGGTAGGAATAAGAATTTCAATAATATTTTTTAATTTCTTAAATTCAATAAATTTTCACTTTCCTTTTTATATGAATGCAAACATTGTGATGAATGCACCCAGTTACTTAACAAGTTATAGACTTAAATTTCCAAGAATACTTATATGCTAAGTTATTTTTAATATAAAACATTTGTGTCCAATACATCTAATTAATATGCAACTTAAAACAATAAAGCAGATATATACATAATCATTTATATTTTTCTTTATTATCTTGTTAAACCATGTTTAAGATTATAACCAAAGGGATAATCACAAGAAAAGCATCACATTTATTTTTCATATATAGCCATATAATTCATGTAGTTTCATAAGAAACAAAATGTGTTTTAAAAGTTTCTTGAATCCTAGCATACTTAATCCCACTTCAGTATTTCTTTCACCAAAAAATAGAGTTTGGAGGAGCTTGTCTATATGGAGAATAACAATTTTGAAAAAAATTCATACAGCTTCCATACACACACACAAGTAAAAAATAAAAATTCAAACATATGATTAGAATAATTCCACTCCTCTAAAATCAAATCACACATTATCCTTAATATGAAAAGAAAGAAAATGTTTGGAAGATTTTTCTGGATTTAGTTTGCATATGCTTTATGTGCTCTGAAACTCGTCTAGTTTATACACATTAAATTGTTTTGATTTCCTTCTTTCTTGGTTATCCTTGTTCTTTTGACTATGTATATATCAAATATGAGAAGGGGTATATAAGAAGTACATGACTCCTTTAGGTACCATTTTACTAGCAAAATAAGGTTTTGACTTTTTCAATTAACCTTGAATGTTCTAGTTGCTTTACTATTCACTTCCATATTTCTATGAAAGTATACTCTGACCTCTTGGATTGAAATACCTTGAGTCCAAAGTTGAAGAGAGGAGTATCTACTAACCAATATGAAATTCCTTTATGAGGATATGCTTATCATGCACTATTTGGTTTTATTTTTATATATCTTATAAGTCTCATAAGCATTTAGTTTAAGTTCCTTTAATTCACCCAATTACAACAATCTCTTATCCCTTGTAGCTTTTAAAATTGTGTTCATGCCTTTATATCCTATAAACCTTATGCTTTAATTTAATAGGCAAGTGAAAAGCCTTTTGAAATACAATTATATTAGCAAACATGCCTAATGGTGCCTTAAAAGTTGTCTTGTAAGCTTATTATCTAATTTTAGTACCTAATCCTTTTTTGTATTGTTAATAATTGTATTGAATATCACTTTCAATTCCTTATTTGCAAGTTCTACTTGACCATTGGACCGAGTATGGCAGGTAGTGGCCACTTTATGAATAACTCCATACTTTTTCAATAAGGCATCAAAAGAATGGTTATAAAAATGGGAACCTTAATTACAAATTATTGCTCTAGATATACCAAACTCAAAGAAGATGTTTTTCTCTGCAAATTTCATTACTACCTCAGAGTCATTAATTGGAGATGTTATAGCCTTAACCCATTTATAATGCATTCAAAAGAAACTAGAATATATTGATTGTTGAAGGAAGATGGAGATGGAACCATAAAATTAATGCCTTAGGCATCAAACAATTAAGCTTTCATAATATTGGTTAAAACAATTCCTCCTAGAGATATTGTTCACCCCTTTAGCATCTATCATATATACTCAAATAATGTCTAGCATCCTAATACATAGTAGGCTAATAAAAATTAGATTGACATAACTTAGAATGTGTCTTAGATGTAATGAAGTGACCATTATGCTTCATGAAATGGAAATGATTAGGGATGTCCTTAATTTCTTCATAAGGAACACATCTTCTAATAATTCCTCCTACACATTGTAAAGTTTTATCTTTAATCTCAAGATCAAATGATTATAACAATAGTATCCCTCAAATCAAGCTTGCCTTGACATCCTTTTTAGCTAACAAGTACTTAATGGTTGTATGGTCTATGTAGACAATCACCTTAGAGTCTATAAGATAAAACGTAAACATGCTAAAAACAAATATAGTTTTAAGCAATTATTTTCTAGTAGTTGTATAATAATTGAGCATCAATCCAAGTCTTGCTGGTATAATAAAAATCATATAACTTTTTATCATATTTTTGACCAAGAACTGCTCTTACAACAAAGTCATTAGCATCATACACCAATTTATATGAAAAATCCCAATTTGGTGATGACATAATAAGTGCTAACATCAATTTCATTTTCAATCTTTTAAATGCATCCAAATGATTAAAATGCCACATATTTGTTCAACAAGTTATAAAGAGGTTAGGAGATTTTGGATAAAACCTTGATAAACCTCTTGTAAAATCTTGTATAACCTAAGAAACATCTATCCCCTTCATATTGGTAAGGGGTGAAATCTTTTCTATTACCTCTATTTTAGATCTATCTACCTTAATGCCATATGCGGAGATCTTATAATAAAAAACAATACCCTTTTGCATCATAAAATGACACTTTTTTCCAATTAAAAAATAACTTGATCTACTTGCTATACTGCATTACCTTATCCATAATTTTTAAGGGTCTGTTTGTTTGTATTTATGTTTTTTATTTATTTTTTGAAATTTAGTAAAAAAATCATATTTATTTGTTTTTAATTTTTGTTTTTGATTTTAGTTTCTTCCATTTTTCATAATTTATGAAAACCTTAAAACGTTGTTCTTGTTTTTTGTTTTTTCCACAACCTGATTTATTATCAAGTAAGCATATATTATTTAATTATTTAATATTAATTATTAATAAAATTATGATAATTTAATATAAGATTATATATTTAATTATAAATAATTTAATTTTGATAATTCTATTTAATTTTATAATTAATTCTAAATATTAATTTTAAAAAAAAATAATTTTACTGTAATAAATATAATTTAAATATTAAAATATATTCAAAATATGTAAAATTTTAAATAAAATTTAATTCAATAATAAAAATAAATATTAATTTATAAATAAAATTTATTTATTTATTTTAATAAAATCTTTAATTGTTATTAATAAAAATAATTTATCTTTAAATTTTATCTAATATATAATTATTATTAATAATGAAAATGTAAATATAACAATCAAACATGTTTTTATTTTTAAAACAGAATATAAAACTAAAAATTACAACAACAAAAAAGTGAAATCAAATAACCCTCAAGCAAGTGAAAAAAAGTTGCCAAATGTAGAAAAATCATGTATAAAAACTTCCATAATTTTTTCGATAAAATAAAAAAGCCATTATATAACATTATAAATTAGCAAGTGCATTGTATAAACCAAAAAGCATATTACAAAACACCAATGTACCAGATAAACATATTAAGGTAGTCTTTTCTTGGTCACCTAATGCAATGATTATTTATTTTTAACTAGAATATCCATTTAGAATATAATAAGTCTTTCAATCATTTGATTAAAGAAGGTTAAAGGAAAGTGGTACTTGTGGTAATAACATTAAGCTTCCTATAGTCAATTTGAACTATCTAACTAGTTATAGTTTTGGAAGAGATTAACTCATTGATATATATTTTTATCACTCTACCCTTCTTAGGTATAACTTGCACTAGACTTACCTATGAACTGAAAAAATAAAATAAAATATCTCAAATCTCAACTTCTAACTACTTAAGAACCTTAGTTGTTACTACTTCTTCATATGTAGGATTTAGCCTTCTTTAATTTTCAAAAATAGGTTTATGATTTTGTTCCATCAAAATCATATGCAAACAAAATAAAGGACGATAACTTTAAGGTTATATATAGTCCATCGTATAGCCTTTTTCTAAATTTTAACATCTGCAATTATTTATCAAGTTCAACATGATATAATGAAGCACTCATGATTACATTAAAATTCTCATTCTCCGTAAAAATCATATTTTAAATGTGGGATTAATGGTTTCAATTTTAAAATTGGGGTACATACAATAAAGAGGAGGAAATGTTTTTCCATTACCTAAATCTTTAAAGATTTTACATTTTAGATTTAAGATTGCTTCATCTAATCTAGATTCTATGGATGTTACTTCTTCATTATGGTCTCTTGAAATTTTATATTCAAATATCTCTTTGGTTAGTGTATCAAGGTAATCAATTATGCAAACTTGGTCAGAAAAAATAATAATTCTACTTATACCATTCAAATTGAATTCAATTACTTCATCTGTCATATTCAACAATAAGAAAGGTCTTCCTAGAAGAATAGGAAACTTTTGTGTCCTTTTGCATCTTTGTGATAATAAAATTAGTAGGAATAAAAATTTGATTAACCTTCACTATGATATTTTCAAGTATACCTATTTAATATAACAATTAGCAAGTTATAGGACATAGCAAATTTTAAAGTCTAAGTTCCTTAGCAATTAGAAAAAGGCATTAATGATATGATGCACCCAATTTTAAGAAAATCTTTAGAAAAGTCAACTTTATTAATAGTGTAAGAAATAGAGAAACTCTCTGGATCTTTGAGCTTTGATAGTAACTTGTTTTGGATGATGGAACTACACTTTTTAGTCAAGATAATTGTTTTAAACCTTATAATATCCTTTTATTAGATATGCTTTCCTTATAAAACTTGTTGTAATAAGGTATTTGCGTAAGAGAAAATGCAAAATGGGATGCTAAAATGGAGCTACTTAAATACTTCCAAGAACTTCTCAAATTTCAAGTCGTTTTGTTTAAGCATATGAGGAAAAGGAACGGAAGGCACGTATAATGTGACTGGTGGTGCCTCTTCTTTTTAAGTGATTTCCTTTTCCTTTGATTTTTTCTTATTAAAGGTTTCCATCATCATTAGTTTTGCCATTTGATTACCCATTTCCTTACCACTTCTGAATTTCATATGCTTTTATTGCTCATTTTGGTTCATTTATGTCTTACTTTGAAAGGATCGTTACCCCTATAATTGATAGAACCTAGCTAACTACTCAATTTGAAACTCTAACTTCTCGTCTAAAGTTGCCATATGAGCAAACATAGATTTTAATAGCTAAAATATCTTAGAAGTCACATTATCTAGTCTCTTAATGGCTAACTCCTAATATAGTTTACTTTCTTGCTAAGGTGAGGGTCTTGATTCGAATCTAGGGTTTACTTAGTCTTAAACTTCAACAAATGGCTTAATTAAATTAATTATTCCATATAAAGTTTAGATGATTCCTCCATTTAAGATTATATATATATATATATTGGAATATAGATTATTTTGCTGCAATGGTTTGTAATTCACAAATCATAACATGGCTAAAAATATCATTAATTTTTTATTAATCAAACATCCTAATAAGAGAATCAACTTTGGCATTCATATGTTTATACAGTACAAATTGTATAAACCAACCTTCTTAGTAGGCATACCTCTCTCATTAGGCCACTAGTAGTTATTAGAAGGTATTTTTTTCAAAAGTGTGGGAACATCTCCAGTTATCATTCTCATTATAAAACCTATTACTAATGAATCAAATATCACTTAAAAGTCTCTTCTAAACAAATTATAGAATATTCAAACAATCAACCAATATGATAGACCATGATGAGGTCATCTCCTCTACGTTCCTTAAAACTCTCTCATGCTTTATATAAAGGCTCATCATCAAATAACATGAAACTTGTAATGTTATTCCTAAGCTTGGAAGTTTTACCTAGGGAAAATGTTGACCAAAAAATGTTTGTGACAATGTGTTCAAAGTGGTGAAGGAGATTGAAGCTATTAAGTCTAACCATGCCTTAGCTTTATCTCTCATGTAAAAGGGAATAATCCTCAATCTAATTGCATCCTAATTCACTCTATTTATCTTAATAGTGTTATAAATGGCTAATAATTGGTTTATGTGTGCATTAGGATCTCCTATACTGCCTCCTCCAAACTACTCTTATGAACCATAATGATGAGTCCTAACTTAATTTTAAAGTTTTTAAAATATTTTATTAGCCTTACAATGGTTATCTAAGATCCCTTTATGTTAGGCATTACATAGTTAGATAATGCCCTCAAATTTTAGTTCTCTACCATAGGTGGTATTCCTCACTCCACTTCTATCTCCAATATTATTCCGTTTGTTTACTTTAACCTTCTTGCTTTTGGCGTGGTATACAAAGCTCTTTCAATGTTGGGGAATTATTTTCAAATTTAGATAGATTTCATCTTGTCATATTCCAAATATTTCAAATATGAACTAAAATAGATAGCAGCAAGCACATAAAATAAGAAATATAATTTTATTTTTTAATTTTTGAGTTTTTTTTAATATTATTAGATCCTTGATAACAACACCAAGAACTTGATATGCTATGAGTGTTGGCTTGTATTATTCATAACACTAATATTAATAGCTTAGGCAAGTACATCTATTATTTTATAGTAATATAGTAACAAGTAGATTATTATTCCACGAGAATCTAATAAGTACTAAGTTTGAATCTTCTATTAACTAGCTAATAACAAGATTTAAGATTATTTAATCTAAATCAACCATAAAATTATCTTGAAGCATATTTAAATTCCAATTACACAAGGAAAAATTATTAATAACAAGAATAAATTAGATATAATAAAAATGAGAACTACTCTTAGTATCCTCTTTGTCTATATGATCTAGTTATTTCAGAGATTTTATGAATTAAACTGATTTTTTTTATTTAATGAATCATTACCTCTTGATTTATGATTATTTATCATCAAATTGATTAAATGATATCTCTATCTAATTAAAACTTCCAAAGATATGTTGGGATATGTGAAAATTTATAAAAAGATTAACTCTAGTACTAAAAATATTTATAAAAATACTTCTTTGGCAGCCTATAAAACTCCTAATATTGATGCCTTAGCTGATTTGTACACAAGTTTTATCTAACTGCTATATGGAAATTAAAATATGCTCTAATTTCTAGCTTCTAGAAAATCAACATTAAGAATAATAATGATATTTCATAAGCATAAAACTCTTTCATAAAATAACTAATTATCATTTTATATAAGACAATCCTAGGGTTCGTTGTATCTAGTCATTAGAAGATAAGATAAGATATACTTCATCCTTGAAACAATAAACATGAACAAAATAATTGTTGAAATCATGTATATATAAAGATCTTATGATAAACTTTTTAATCTTTTGATATTTTCTACTTTGTTGGGATGATCTCATATCTATTTTCTTATTGAGGATGGCTGGGAATTCTTACTTTATGGTTTATCTCAAACCTAACTTAAATCTTTGAATGTTAAAATCTCTAATTTAGCTATTCATGCCTTTATATTGTAACATCCCATTGCCCCGTTTTTAGGTTAGAACCCTAGGATGATTTATTTATAAGAGTTTATTAAGAATTTAGAAATGCATTTCATGCATGACATGGCATACACATGCACGTGAATAATGTTGTCATTCATGAAATAATTGTACATGCATTCATTGACATTTTCCGGGTACAATTGATTTATAAATGCTATTAAAATGCGAATTGTGGATTAATTGTGTTAAAATTTTATTTGGTGATAATAGTTATTATTTTAGAATTTATTATGGAGATTTATCTAAAATTTGAGGTATTTTAGACTAGGAAAAAATATTGAAATAAGAGAAAAATTGTTAGTTGACAAATGGATAAATTATGGAGTGACATATGGACCTATAACTAAGAGACAAATGGTAGCTTATCTAGTGGACAAGTGGAGGACAAGCATTGGAGACATGTGTTAAGCCTTAAAAGGGGCACCTAGGCATTAAGGAAAAAAAAGTTTGTGTATCCCTCTCCTTGGGTTCTCCGAAAATCACCTTCACCAAAACGCTCTCCTTACGGTTTATTACCTAAACACCTAATTTTTGCATTTATTTGTGTTATTGGCTAATCCACCATCGAAAAAGTCTTTAATCATTAAGGTTTTTGATTGTTGCTAAATCCTTGTGACTTTCCATCCATCAAAATCTCTTATTTACTCTCCCTATTTCCAAAATTTTATTGAAGAGAGAGAGAGGCTTAAGTCAAGTAAGTTTGCTGTTAAGGTTTTAAGATTTGTTAATGAATGTATGCGTAAATAGTGTATATTTTCATGCTTGTGGATTGATGCATGCGTGAATGTTGTTGATGCATATGTGGGTGGTGAAGGAAGAAGCAGATTCTGTGATATGCTTAACAAGATGAAAGATTGAAGTGAGCTAGAGCATGATATATGCAGTATTTTACTAAACATACATCTGTATTTAGAGCATAACTTGAACTGTGAATATCTACATTATATGGAGTTTGATTTAAAGTAAACTAGAGACAAAGGAATATATTTTTTATGAAGAAATAGGAATTGAATTCTGTCTCTAAAAGTTTCAAAATTTATCTTGAAGTTGACTTTGGGATTCTATCATAGTTTGGGAATAGTCTGTAGTGTTTTTAGTATAACATGCATAATACTAAACAAAATTGCATGAAATTAGCTTTATTAAAAACTTAAGGAATAAAGGAACAATTTTTTAGAAGAATTTTTTGCCTAAATCCTTCATAGTACTTGTCAAAATGACTATGAAAGATTGAACCGAAGGTCTGTTTGGGAAGAGCTGGAAGAAGTTGGAATAAAAGGTAGTGCACGATGCTGTTTGACAGTTTTGAACATCCTTCATTCTTTTGGCTATAACTTCTTCTTCTGACCTCCAAATGACTTGATTTTTAAACCAACAAACTCATAACACATTTTTTATTCCTCTCCATAAAAACATATTGCCATCTGAAGTCATTCGGGAAAGATTTGATTGATGGGTTTAGGATGAAAATTAGAAAGTGAACTGGAACATTTTCATTAAACATGCTTCAGAATTTTGAGTATATCTTGATCTGTAGATTTTTAAATGAGTTGATTCTTAATTCAGATTAAATTAGAGTCATATGGATAAAACTTTCTTGTAGAAGTATAATTTTAATTCTATCTCTAAGCATTTCAAAATCTGGCTCGAAATTAAGTCTTGATTGAGGCTACAGTACTGCATGAGATAGTATTAGAAAAAGGTGTCTTCACAAACATTGTAGCTTTTTCTCTTAGATTTTTATTGGTATAACGTTTATAATTTTTGGATATGGTAATTGATAGATATGTGTTGTACATTGTCAAGGGTATGATCATGTACTAGCCAAAAGTTCAAATGTACGCAGTCTGGGGTATTGTGAGCATAACTCATAGAATACTAAATCAAATTGTATGATTTTAGTGTCATTCGAAACTTAAGAGATGGGACAACAATGATCCAGAAGGAAGTGATGCCAAATTACTTCAATTTACTGATGATAATAATCATGCAAAGTAGACCCAAAAGTATGTTTTTAGACAAGTCTAGATTGTTAAATTGAGTATTAATATATGGATGAATATTGTGACAAGAATAATGATAAAGAACCCAGAATTGTCATGAACATGCATTTCACGTATTCAATATACATGAATGTGCATAAATAAATTCATATTTGTGAAAAATTGTGATATGTAGAGGAACACATTGAGCGACAACATCCAGGCATTGCCAGGACTTCAAGTGTAACATCCCGTTCCCATATTAAGGATTAGAGCCCGAGAATACCGCATATGAGAAATAGCAATTAGAGAGTAGAAAAATGCAGTTCATGCTCATGCTTAAAATAGCATATATACACGTGAATTTGATTATTGCACACATTATAGTAATTTGTTCGTGCACTCAATTGACAGTTCCACGTATAAATGATTGTTTTAACGTGATTATAATGTGAAATATGGATTTTTTGGTTTGAAAATTTAATCGGTTTATTAAATTAGTGGTTTAGAATTTTTCGTAAAATTTGAGAAATTTCAAAAATTTTGGATAATTATTGGACTAGGAAAAATGCCAAGTAGCAGAACAATTGGTTAATGGAAGTAGAAATAAATGTCAAATGACAGTTAAAATTTTATAAATGACTTTGGGATTTAATGACATATGTCATTGAAATTTGGAGATAATTGGAGTAGAAATTGGAGTTGAATGGATTAGTTTAACAAAAGAACCAATTGTGAACCAATAGGAAATGGACATGTGGCAAGTGACATGTGTCACTTGCCAAGACATGTCTTAAACCCACAACTCTTTTAAACATGAAAGACCAATTGATTGTCTTTCATTTTGCCTTCCCTTCTCATTTTCGTAGCTTCTTCTTCTCTTCTTCTTCTTCCCACGATTTTAGCTCACCCAATCTCCATTCATGTTACAACTTGCTCTCATCTTTCATTTACTACTCTTAACTTGCTCTCTCTTTCATTCTCACTAACGACCTAACCTTATCACTCTTGGATAATGATGAATGTGTGTTATGAGAAGAGCTAGGTTAAGTGTGATCTTGAAGAGCTTGAAGATTTTGAAGCTAAATCAAGTAAGTTATGCTTTAATCTTCATGGGTAATGTTAAATGGAACTTGTATGAATAAAAATTTGATGATTTATCATGAATTTTTATATAGGTGTTTTAACGTGGGTGTAGTGTAATAACAAAGGGACCATGCTCTAAATTGTAGTGAGTTAATGTTGTTCATGAATTGTGGGGAGATGAATCAATTATGATAATGAGATTATGAAAGTGGTTTATAAAGAAGTGCAGAAAAATTGATTGGTGAATGGTTGGTTTTATGCTATGTTTTTCTTATGTTAATGTGGATTGCTTTAATTGTTTTAGAGATTAAATAACATGAGTTTAGAGCTTATAAGAAGGGGTATTATGTTGTCTTGAAGTGAGATGAGTTAAAGTGATAGTTAGGATTGAAAAGAAGGTGTAAAAGAAGTTGAAAATGTGTAGAAAGTTGATGATGAATGTGTACATTTATATGTTTTGTTTTTGGTATAATGATCAAACATAGATTATGAATTGTTTGTTAATGATATTGAGTTGGAGTGGAAGCAGGAATGAAGAGGGAATAATGAGGACAGAAGCTAGAAATGATGGACTAAGCAAAAGAAATGAACTAAGATGAGAATGATGATGAAGTGTGCTGAAATATGTTAGATCTAGTGTTCCATTGAACATGCATTATGATTTGGCCATATCTTGACATGTAGACATCCAAATGAGATGATTTTTGATTTGGATTAAACTAAAGACATATGTTTAAATTTTTCATGAAGGATTTTAATTCTGTCTCTAAAGGTTTTGAAATTCGACTTGAAGTTGAGTATTAGGCACTGTTGCAGTTTGGGAACAGTCAGTAGTATTTTATGTATAACTTGAATAATATTGTACCAAATTGTATGAATTTGGTGTCGTTAGAAACTTAAGACATATAGAAAAAATTGTTTAGAAGAAAGTGTTGCCATAAAACCTCATTTACTAGGTCAAAAATGGTTATACAAAATCAACCTGAAAATAGAGTTAGAAAAAGCTAGGAACTGGAATGCATAATGAAGGCAAGAACTTTCTGCCAACAAATCCCACGTCCGTGGGAAAATAGAAATTTCCCACGAATTTGGGAATTGGTTAAACAACACATATAATTCTTTTATTTTTGGATAGAAGAATCAATTGGTTAGGGACTTTCATGTGATGCTTCTAGGCTTGAATGAGGCTTGAAATGAGCTTAGTATAATACTTGAACAAGCGATTAAATGAGTGATATGTTTAGGGTAATTATAGAGGATAGAACTTAAGAATGAATTGCTATATCAAGTGTTCAAATCTGGAATTTTGAGATGTTATGGGAATAAAAGTGAACCTATGATGGCTAAAGTGATTCAATTAAGATAGTGATGAGTATTAAGTAAAGGTTAATGAGAATTGAATACTTGGTGATCTTATAATCTAGAAAAAGAATTGGAAAGCATGTATGTGATAGATATATGATTGATGATATTAAATTAACTAAGTTCTTTGATCTACAAAAGTGTAAGCTTGACATACACAATTGATGTTGTTAATGATCAAGTGATGTGATTAAGCATAAATACTCGGACTAGTCAAATTGAGCATGCATTATACATTACACATATACAATTTGTATAATTGAATGTTTATGTTATTGTGCAATTAATAAGGTGTGTACAATATATTTATTGCATAATGTTGATATACAGGATAGAACATCCGCATGCAGATGTTTCCGGATCATAGAAGCTAATGCTAATCTGAACCATACTATAAGTCGACCTAGATGGTCTCATTTCATTGTTTGTTCTGATTTCAATTTCTGAATTGAATGACTACGGTTATGATTATTATGCAATGTGAAAATAATTGATATGAATGTGATTTGATTATGTTGATGCCGGACAGTGAAGGTCTAAGACTTGATGCATGAATAAGATATTGAAGTACTACTTGTATGTGAATGCGACGAAATAAATGTTGCTCGACAATTATGTTGAATGTCAGACTAAGGTCTGATGATAAATATGATCTGAATGTGAATGTGCAATCATATGATTGATTGAGAGTATGAGAATGTGATTCATTTCATTACATGAATGCATGAAACATAAAGATAGTTGTGACCGGAGCAGCCACCGAAAAAGAGCTTAAAACTTAGAATGTGAAAAGGAGCTGAAAGCTCAGAAAGTATATAAGAGCCAATGGTTCAATATGTAAAATAAGCCCCGTATCCTCAATGGATACGAGATAGTTATTAATGAGCCCTGTATCTACAATGGATACGGGACAGTTATAGGCACTCGGTCACAATAATAACAAATTGAAAGTGAGTCTCGTAAGCATTACATATGCATTTGATGTGAATGATGTAAATAATTTGATTGATTTCTAAATGTGATATATGTTTTAAATGAATGTGAAATTATGTGAATATGTGAACTGTATGTGTTATATGATTGAGTGAGCCATCAAGGATGGTCACTCATTGAGTTCGCAAAACTCACCCAAAATTTGTAATATTTTTCAGGCTTAAAAGAGTTACACCGTTAGGCTAACATGAGTACAGACACTGCATTCGAATAAGAGATAGAGGTCAGGATCAATTCGTGTCTACATTTGTACTTTCTTATTTTTGTATCAATTTGTATATTCCGCGATTTCTATATAATGTGTATTTGAACATTTTGTTTATAATAACTTTCCAAATGGGAAATCTGTGTAAATGATTTTAGGAAGTAATAACAATTATGAATTTAAGTATTTTGTATTTGAATGGGCCAAAGTTTCATTATTAATTTCTCACACATGAATGTGAAATTCCAACAATATGTTTAATGTTTGATCAAGTGTGAGTTTGTGATGACATTTTTAATTGATGGTGTTTATAAAAAAAAGGGCCATTAACGATTATGGGTTTTCCAAAAAAAACATGTCATGTTTAATAAAAAAATTAAAATGAGAGTAATTTGTCTGCTTTAGCGTGCCACTTTCATAGGGTGTGTGTTTGAATGTCCTCGGGATGTACAGATATATGCTCGGTGGAAGTGGGGTCCTACATTTAGGAAATAAGCGAAAAGAAACATTTGTGAGTCAACCTAGATGATCTTCCTAGGATTGTTTTATTCATTCTATTTAACTTTCAATTTTTGAACTATTGTGATCTGAATATGAATTCTGGACTTTAATAGTCTGAGGAGTTTAAATAGTCAGGAATGTATTTGAAGTGTTATATTTGCATCTGACATTTGAATGATATATGTTTGCCACTAAATTCTGAATGTTCAACGAAAGTTGAATGCCGGAATGAGGTCCGATGAATATGAGATTCTGGCCATGCATCATAAGTGAATGCTATTCATGGCATATTCTTTTATTTGATGCATTTCATAAAATGCATGCTCAGATAAAGGCGTTGTGATCAGAGTAACCAGTTTGAAAGAGTTATAAGCTCAGTATTATGCACGTAGAGCTCTGCTCCATGATTTTTGTTCTGACTGAGCCCAATGGGCCAGTATCTGTTTCTGTATTTGTAAGGCACTCGGTCACAACAAATAATAACAAATATGGAGTCTCATATGCATCTGCATTTGAGCATTTATGATTATGAAATATATGCTTGTGAAATCTTTTCTGAAGTTATGATATGTCATGATGATGTTTCTGATTGGGATGTATAAATTTTGAAAGAATGTATGTGATGTGTATGACATTCTTTATGTCTTATTGTGATTGTTGGTTATATGATATTTGTGTTTTGTTCCTGAAGCGAGATCATTAATGATGGTTCACTTATTGAGTTCGCAAAACCCATCCAAAATTACAATGTGGTTTTTTAGGTATGAGACAGGAGACCTAGATTTCTAAGATCTTCTAGAAGAACTTTTGGACTAGACATGACTCAAAGGTCTGTCAGCTGTTAATCGAGGAGTTATAGTTGTTTTTAAGTAGTTAATGTATTCCATGTAGAGCTTGTGTATATCAGTTGTAAATATTGGTTTTTGATGACTCAGTGTAAACTTTTATGAATGAATGAAATGCAAAGTTAAGGTTTTTTAAATATTGTGTTTTGTGACTTTTACATACATAGCTGATGTCATGATTACGTTGGATATGTTTCCATGTTATAAAGTGAAGGTGAGATAGTTAACATGCCATTATTATAGATTATATACTGGAATGTCCTCAGGGTATCCCGATATGAAATCTTTAGTAGTGGGGTGTTGCTACATATATAGTGTAGGTCAGCCATGAACATAAGTATGTTTTAGACCATACTTAGCACTATAACTTTAATCCTTCATCCGAGTAGGAAAATAGATTATGACATGCTTATGTCTGAATCTAGGTCCTATAATGTAATTTTACCACCAAGTGATAGGGGCTCCAAAATGTTCATGTATGAGGCATTGTCTTTAAATTCTAATTTTGGACAAAAACTTAAGCTAACACACAATTGTTTGTAAGGCCATATTCAATCTTCTATCCATTTTCTATGTCTAGAGAGGGATATTAGTAGCAATATGCCATTTCTAAGGTTATGCTTAACCAAAGTTGAATATTTTTTTAATTTAATACGTAAAACTCTTTGATCCTTACATAAAATCATTCCTAACATAACTTTTCTATAAAATAATCTAACTAATTAAGTATGAAATCAACGTAACCTCTATTGAAAATATAACAAAATGCCAATTATTTACTTCCATAAACATATGTAACTTTTCTGTTAAATTATTTAATATAGCAAAATGCCAAGTATTTATTTTCATAAACATATATACGCTATGCATACATTAGCAATCTCTTTTAAGTGTTCCATTGGTAATAACATAAATTCTCGATGGTTTGAAGAGCCTTAAGAGGAAAATGAAACCCCAAAAAACCTAATTAAATTTAAAAATGTGATAATAGCCTGCCCATTACCTTTTTTCCTTCACATGATATTTCCTTATTTTATTACTCTTTAGGTTGGCAAGTAATAATAGTGGTAATTTGGGATGATGTAATGTACTATATTATTGGTCTATGGAATTGTTTTATTACTCTTTGGGTTGGCAAGTAATGATAGTAGTAATTTGGGTATGATGCAATATACTATATTATTGTTCTATAAACATTGTTGGTCATTCAAGGGAATTATTCAATATCAATTCAGAAATAAGGTTTAATTGCATAAAGACAAGGTTTGAAAGAATATTACTGATCATATTAGTTGATATGAGGGAATCATAACCATTATTCTATTCAAATGCTTATGATGTTAGAAAGCAATTGCACTTGTACAGGAACTTATATCCATGCTATATAAGAGTCAACCATTAAAAATGCAATTAGTAGTGTGTGAGCAATATTGAAATAAGCAATCTTATATAGGATTATGCCTAAAATAAGCTAGAGGAAAGTCATTTATATTTAAGTTATTGAAAGATCAAAGGCACTTGAACTTGTTTAAAGTTAAGCTATCACCAGATATAGGTTCCCTCATTTATTATCTATGAGAAAATTTTACAAATTTATTTCTCTTATGTTTATTTTTTCAGTTAATATTTTATATTATTTTTATCTTTATAGTTAAACTCAATAAACTCAGTGTTTAAAAATATCTAAAACAAATTTAGACATCATTGAAGGAAGTGAAAAGATCGGTGAAGCAAAGTCAATTCAAAGTGTTCATTGGGTTTTAAGCCCGTCATGGTAGCTCTCTTTTCTATATCATGAGGTGAATTGTTGTGTTATTCATAATTATCCGTTTAATATGTTTCAAGCTCTAATTAATTAAAATATTATTTTTCTTAGAATTTACATAATAGGAGAAAACTCACTCGGTCTTTATTTTGAAAGAGACTAATCCCAAGCACTGACTTTCAAAATTAAATTGAATTTAAGTTTTCATTGTAGATATGCCTAACAGTTAGAACTAAGCCCTAAAATAAACAAGAAAAGAAAATTTTTTCTTTTTCTTATTGTTTGCTTTTATTTATATCCTCATATATGATTGTGTTATTCAATAAAGAGAGTGTGCAGAGAAAGAAAAAATTAAGATTAATTAGACCTTAAAAAGGTATTGGTAATTAATATTAAGGGATGCATAGCTACATATTAAGGGGTAGCAGTCCATGGGCCACTAGAATTAAAGACAGTTATTCATGGTTCCTTAACCAAATACTTAGATTGGGGGAAGAGGTACAACATTAGATCATATGCAAGAATGGGGCTGGAGATTAGATCTTATTATGTTATAATAATTGGACAGACCAAGGAGCACTAACTCATCATCCGATAGCTAGAGATACCCTGGATAGATTTTCAAAAAAATCCAAAATCTAAGAATTAATTGCAAATGGCAACTGGACCAAGAGGAGATTAGAATTCTATCAATACCACAGTACAAACATAATGGTGGAGAGGATATTTATCTATAGAATGGTCTATTAGTTTATGAAGTAACTAATGGGCAAGCTAAACAACTAATGTATGGTACAAACTCAGGTATTGGATGGTGTAAGTTAATCTGGAGTAACACTCTCAAACCAAATGATAGCTTGTTGATTTGGTTAGCTATGTTGATCAATTCAGTACTATGACAAGATTAAAATTCCTTTCTTCTCCTAAACAATTTATCATATGCAATCTAAAGGAAGAGGACATAGACCATTTATTTTTTAGGTGTGAATATTCTAAAAGGGTATGGTAGCAAATCTCCTCTTTATGAACACTTAACTACCGTCAAAACAATCTGAGTGGCATTATACAAGAGATACTGTAAATTCATACATCTAAGCATGACAAGGAAGTCTATATGGTTTCAATTACAACATGTATCCAGGAGTTTTGGAAAGAGAGAAATAACAGAAGATTTACAGGGAGAGAAAGATGCTTACACTCTCTCACTGATCTCATAACTACCAATATTAGAGAACAACTGTCATAAACTAAATGGAGAAGAAATGAAGTGAGCATCTATTAATTTCTTGGAGACTCCAACAAGACTCCCAGAAAACCCAGATAAATTCAAACACTATATTCTGAATTTCTTATCCAAGCAAAGCATTACACATAACATTTTCATAGGAATCTCTAAAGATAGTCGTGTCGATCTACTGTGTCGCATCAGTACTTCGATCCTCCGAATCCATCACCAGTATAGAAGACAAAAAGTTGCACGCCTTGAGATAACAACTTTTTCTAGCCAATTCCATCTGAGTGGCGAAAAGGATCCATCAGAAGATTAAAACCCTAAACAGAGATACCATTGATCAAGAAGAAGATGAAGAAACGAAACTCAAGACAACAATTCCTTAACTTGAAAGCTATCGGAAAAGGAAAGAGATGAAGAATGTCTTCCACAAATCTAACCTAATTCGGAAGCTTCTAAAGTATCCTATAGAAGGGGCAATAATTTTTACCCTCTAAAGGAAGCTCACCAGTTCATTTTGTTAGGTCCTGTTAGATTCTCATATCGATTGGAGAGGGGAACGAAGTAGGCCTTATAAGACTATGGACACCTCTCCCTCAAAGACGTGTTTTTTCAAGCCAGTGTGCGGGAAGAGCAAAACCGTGAGGGCTTGGCTAGGCCAAGACCTAATGTGGACAATATTTATGAGCGGGGTGGTCTGGGTTGTTACAAATGGTATCAGAGCTAGTACCCGAACTGATGTGTTAACTAGGACGCTGAGCCCTAAGGGTGGGTGGAATGTGAGATCCCACATCGGTTGGAGAGGAGAACAAAGCATGCCTTAAGAGGGTGTGGAAACCTCTTCCTCGTAGACACGTTTTCTCGAGAGAGTGTGCGGGAAGAGTAAAACCGTGAGGGCTTAGCTAGGCTAAGGCCCAAAGCGGATAATATCTGTGAGTGGGGTGGTCCGAGCTATTACAAATGGTATCAGAGTGAGTACCCATATCGATATGCCAGCAAGGATGCTGGTCCTCTAAGGGGGATGGATCAAGGCCTATGGGCTAGCGAGGATACTGGGCCTCCAAGGGGGTGGAATGTTAGATTCCCATATCGATTGGAGAGGGGAACGAAGTAGCCCTTATAAGGCTATGGATACCTCTCCCTCAAAGATGTGTTTTCTCGAGCGGGTGTGTGGGAAGAGCAAAACCATGAGGGCTAGGCTGGTCTAAGGCTCAAAGCAGACAATATCTGTGAGTGGGGTGGTCCAGGCTGTTACAAATGGCATCAGAGCTAGTACTAACCTATATGCCAGCTAGGACGCTGAGCCTAAAGGGGGGTAGATATGAGATTCCACATCAGTTGGAGAGGGGAACAAAGCATGACTTAAGAGGGTGCATAAACCTCTCCCTCATAAACACGTTTTCCTATGGTGTAAGAAGAACAAAATCGTTAGGGCTTGGCTAGGCTAAGGCCTAAAAGTGAAAAATATTTATGAGCATAGTAGTCTAGGCTGTTATAGGACCTCTACAAAGTCGTTTGGTTGTCTATTTAGATTTTACCTTGTTGTCTCTTTAGCTTTTCCTTTATACAAGAGAAGCTATGAAGTTGTATTTATTTCATTAGTTATGTCAATATAATTTCAACTTTTCACAAAAAAATTAAAAGTCCAAAATCATGTTTTTCAAACGAAACATTACAAAATAAAAGGCCAAAGTCCTTTTTTTCAAAAGCCTAGCTTCTATTCTAAGTTAAAGGAACCAAGCCAAAAATTCAACCAAAGTTAAAATCTAAAACAATTTCAAACCCTAAGACTTAGTTTTAGGGTTTTCATTTTACTTTTTTAGGAATTTGATCTCACTTTCAAATCCTTAGGACCCAACTCTAAAATATTAACTTAATTTCAAGCTCTGAGATTCAAATCTAGGTATTTTACTTTACTTTCAATCCCTAAGGCTCATTTTAGACATTGCAAATTAATTTCAATTGTTGATACCCAACTTTAAGAACTTTATTTCTATTTCAAAGCTTTAAAATCTATTTTAGGGACTTTGTTCTTATTTTAGCGTTTAGACCTTAGGTAATACCATAAACTCCTAGGTATTCAACCATATAGGTTATTTCAACTTTTTTTCCTTCTTTTGTTTGCTTCATACTTAAGATCATTTTAATTTGAACTCTCTAAATTTGTAAAATTGTTTGTAACTATAGATCATAATTTAAGACACGCACTGTAAGGTATCTTACACTTTCTAACTTTGTAATTGGCTTTCGATTTCCATTCTTAAGTTTAGGACCTTTATAGTTTTTTTTCTTTAGATCTTTTATATCTTTCCTTAATAAAGTAAAATGCATGATTTTTTTTATACATCTCAAATCAAACCTTATAGTAGGGCATGGTATAAAAAAAAAATAGCTACTACCATTGTCTAAGAAAATAAAGCTTTCTATGAATCAAACTCTCTCCATTTTTATTTATTATATGAAAATAAAGCTTTCTACACTAAAAAATTTTTTAGTTTTGACTACTATTTTTTGCTATGATTTAAAATTTGTAGCTAGAAGTGATTCTTTGGCTAAAATCTTTAAAAATTGTAGCTAAGAGTAACCTTTTGACTATAAAATTTGAAAATCATAGCCTATTGAAACAGTACCTTAAAATTTTTTTATCTTCACAGGCTTTTTAAAGGTCATTAGCTATGTTTTTTTAACTATAATTTATTTTATTCGATAACAATTTTTAGCTATGCTTTTCATTGTGAACGAATTTTCATCGAAAAAAGTTTTTAGCAATGAAATGACAAAAGTTTTTAGCAACAAAATGAATTTTGTAGCTAAAACTCAAATTTATTCGAACTATTAACTACATTTACTAATATTCATAGGGAAACAATTTTATCTACAAAAATATTTTTGTGGCTAAAAATTTCCACTACGAATATCATAAAATGTAGCTAATATCTATAAAAATATTTTTCTAGCTAAAAGTTAAATATGTTCTAGCTATCAGCTATATTTTATGATATTCATAGTGAAAAATTTTTAGCTACAGAAATATCTCCGTAGCTAAAAGTCAAAGTTCCATCTATTAGCTATGTTTTGTAGTTTTCATAGGTAAAATTTTTTGGCAACGAATATATTTTTGTAGTCAGAAGAATATGTCATTTTCTCCACTTAAATGACGTCATTTGTTGAGATTTATATCCCATAAGATAGATCACTCTTGTGTTTGTATTCTTCTTAAGTTTTCTACTCTTGCTATTGTGCGTGTTCTTTGTCTTACTGCTATGGCTAATTGCTATTGTGTGTGTGTTTCTCATTTTCTTTTTCATATAAGTTTGCTTTTCCTCTTTTTTTTTTAATCTTCTTTGTTGAATTGGGTCTTATAAATAAGGTTAAGTAAGTGTCCTCAATCTCTATTTGGGGTCTACTTACATTGTCTTCTCCTGTTTTTATTCCTGTTGTTAAGGCGTATGTTCAAGTCCTTATGGTTCACACCATTGAATGTATGTTGAAGAAAGTAAAGCTTGAATCTTTTACTTACCTTTCAATTTATATCTCTTCACTTGGGCCTTTTTTTATCAATTTTCTACAATGTTTTACTTTTTAAAAAACTTTTCATATGATAAATAATACTTGGTTAATTATATGCTACATAATTTTTTGAATAGATAAACTACCCTTTTCTTCTATAAAATGTGGGAATGAAAGAAATATAATCAATCCATATATGCTTATTTTTAAAACTTGCAATCTAAATATAGGAATGAAAGAAATAGAGTCAATCCTTGTGTTAGTACCTTATAAGCGAGGGTCTGTAGCATCCTTCTAATAATCAACTCACTTCCATCTTTCCAACAAAGCGTAGATACGACAGTGAATAAAAATTACAATGTAATTGTCTATTTATTATGGTATATTTTGCAAATCAGTTGATAAGGCGCATTGCTTCTCTCTTATTTGCTAATATTTTACTTGTATATGTTGTTATCCATTCATATGTTTGTTCTTCTATACATGCCTTTAGTGCTTCTGTATAACCTATTCACTCCTTGTTTTTTAGTATACATTTGACATTGATTTCTCTTAGCTCACATCTTCCAGAGTAGGTCTTCAATATTATTTTGTTCCTTTGGTATTAATTTTATATCCATTGTCATTCCTTACACCAAAGATGCATACTCGAATGATATTTTCATAAGATTCCTCCTTAATTTCATATATATGTTTGTTTAACCTAGTTCAACTAGATATCAATCGAATCGTAGTAAAAAATTCTAGAGCTTATTGTGGTGCCCCAATTATATACCACTTAATAGCACCTTATGCTCTATTTCATTATTTATGTTTATAGAGTAGCTTGACTTCATGTCTACACCACATTATTTTTTCATATACATATTTGTGCCACTTTCATCATAGCTTGATGATCAATCTATATAATTGATCCAAGCTTATGGTGCTCTTTCCTTATTTTCACCACCATCTGATGAGCCTGTAATGCATTCAACCAAAAATTTGGTGATAACCTAAGATTTTAAAGAATACCTTATTATGCAGTATATAGAAAACTTGCTCAGATTTGTGGCTTATTTAACTAACCTCTCTAAGGATTCTAGCTTAAAGAGTGTTTGTCTAAGTGGCATGTATTATCACAATAATAATGATATAAGCCTAAAACATAGGGTCTTAGTTTTTATGTAAAGAGAACCAAGATTAATGGAGCTTGTTCAACTTGGTGTAGCATGTTTGCACCTGTTGCATAATCTTACTCAAGTAGTATACCGTTTTTTGCTTTATTCCATTTTCCTTGAGTAGGAAAAAACTTATAGCTTTGTTTGACATAGCAAGGTATATATACAATCTTTAGCTAGTGAAGGGGTTGAGAGAAATAGGGGATCATAGAAGGATGTTTTTGGTTGATTGAAGGTCAATTCATATTCTTCACTCAAAAGAAATCCCTTTGGTTGACTTAAGATTCAAGAAAAATGGGAGATAATGGTCTGCAAATTTTGAAAAGAAAATGACAGGTTGATTATTTCTTCTATTGGCTTTTATACTTCCTTAATTGTCCTTGGTGAGGGTATGTTGGTGATGAAATTTATCTTTTGGAAACTAATTTATATATTTGGTAAGGAAAGCAAATACCAGAATGAATAAATGTAATCTTAGTTAACATCTAACAATGTGTTTTTATTTGTTTTTATTTCTTATTTGAAAATTATGACATTTCATTTCTAAATGGGTTAGAGGCATTTATGGCCTTAGTTTATTAAGGAAGAAGAAATATATTTCTTACTGAACACAAATACACAAATGAATGATTCTCTTTTCGCATTGGGTGCTAAAATGCCATTCTTCTTTTGGAATGGCTCATATGAAACTTTCACTTCTAGGTTCCACTAAGTGATGTACAATTTTGGACAGTCACCACTGGATCAAATAAATCAGTAGCTAAAATCCAGAAGTCTATATCAAATGGGCAATCAAGATTTAGCAGTAGTAGAATGGCATGGAGATCCCAAGTATTCTAAGTTAGAAACTGTCACTAAAGTAGGTGACATGTAATTTGTTTTTTTACTAAGAATTTGTTTGTTTTAAAGTACTTATTAAAATTTGCTCGTGTAAAATGCAGAAACTTTGGAACTTAAGAGGCAAGAGTTAATAGGTTTGTGTGTTATTCTCTCTTTATTTTGTTTATACATCATCTTTATTTTCATTTGTAATTTCCCTTCATCGTCTAGATAAGATACTTAAACTGAATCCAAGCTACAAAGTTCCACTTAATTATGAAACTTTGATGAAGGAAGCTAGAGTACTTATTCCTGTGAGTAAAGTTTCCATGGCATGGTTATCTCATCTTTTCTAGTTCTTAACTGTATTACTAAACCATTTGTTGTCTTAAAATGCTAAGCAATCCACTAAATATTACTCTATTCTATAAAAATTTAGTGAGTTAGCTTCTCACTTAGACTTGTATTTCAAGAAATGAGGATTAAGATTTAGGCTTGTCAATAAGCTGCACTTTTGAAGTTGATACCTAGTTTCTATCTTGGCTTTTGTTGATGTTATATTGCATCTGAAGAACCCATTTGATGTTACTTGCTAGTGGTAGCATGTTACATACCATCTACATTGCATTATTTATCTATGAAAACATATTTTAGTTCATCGATAAGGAGTAAACTGTAAGCTAGATCAGGATCATTTTACTTTATAGAAATTTCTAATAGGTGCTAGGTTTTGAATTAGGTATAGAACTTTCTAATAGATGCTAGGTTTTGAATTGGGTACATATGTTGCTGAGTACAAGTACATAAATTTAATTTTTATCTTTGAACTCTTTATTTTCTCTCTATCATGTCTAGAACATAAAATATATTACCTAACTATTAACTTTCTCTATTAACCTCTATGTTTGGATTTGCTACAAGTAGTTACAAATACATCTATGGTATATGCTTCCTCATTAGTCAAAGAATATCCTGCATACAATTTTCTTAGTCTAATTTTTGGTTCTTATAGTGAGAGTCAAAGTGCTGGAAAATGTAAGTAGTTTGGTCGATAAAACTGTAATATTGTTGTTAAACAGAAAGAAAAGGAAATAATGATAGAAAGAAAGGATTTGGATGTTATAGTATTGTTTAGAAAGTTTAAGTAAATTTCATTATACTTTTCATTTTCTGAACTAGGAGACTAGAGCCACAATATGGGTTTATTATACCAAAGCAAACACTAGAGAGAAGGTATTGTATTGACTAATGTTACTCTCTCAAAGATGATCATGCATATATTTCTTTGATTTGCCATTTACCTCTCCTGATTCTTTCACTTCCATTATATATTGCCTTATCTTGGTTTACCATGTCTAAGTATAAATCTAGATAACTTTGATATTTGGTAACTTGTTCTCCTATATTGAAATTTCTCCACCTAATGAGAATGAAATTGGGAGTGGTTATAAAGATCTAAAAATTCATGTATCAATTGATACATTTGAGAAAGTTGATGCAGTGGTTAGTCTAATTGAATCACTACTCTCCTCCATCTTACTGAGTTTTTACTTGCTTTTTAAGATCAAATTTGATTTATTTGTTGTTAGTCCTTTATAGACACAGCTTGCTTGTAAAATATATTTTCTTTTGTATGTGTGCATATTTTATGGTTGTTTTGATTAGTACACCCATTTCCTCTTCCAGTAACTGGACCTTGGTTATTCTGTGTATTTGAAAATCTAGCAGCTAGAGACAATGCATCTATTGACAATCAAAATAAAGAGGCATATACTACTACCGATGGAAAGAAAGGAATGGGACAAAACCTAGTTTGCCTTGAATATTCTTAAGCCACTTAGCGAAACCCAAATCACCATTAACAACACTAAGCTTGTTGGATGATTACAAATTCATAGACATAGACAACACTAGATAATCATTCAAGTTATTCTATAATATTTTTGAAATATGAGCATGACATATTATAATTTGTAACTAATTTTTATTTATTGTTTTGTCTATAAGAATTGTTTATGTTGTCATTTATATCTTGTGTAAGAACAAACGATCATTCTTTAATGTTATATTCTTTTTGTTGGTATAATTTAATGATATTTATGTAATTTTACTTTATATATACAATGTTTGATTTTTTGAATTAATAATGTTTGATTTGATTTAATTTTATAATAATAAGCTAATAACTCATAATAAAAAAACAAGTCAATACATTATATACGAACATAATGTTTAATATCATGGATTAAAAATGTAACAAATAATACATTATGAAAATATTATTAAAAACGTATCAAATAACATTTGGCTACATTATAGAAAACATAGCTAACAACTTTTTGCTACATTATAAAAAAATTAGCTAATACTATATAGCTACGAAGATAAATATATAGTCAAAAACTATTAGCTATGTTTTATTTTTGTGTCGATCATTTTACGCTAAAATTTTCCTATTAACATTCAATTTTTAGCCATTTGTTTTTAATGTTTTAGCTATGAAGAATTTTCATAGTTAATATTTTTTTGTATATGATTTCTAAAAACGTCGCCTACAATTTTCAGTTACAAGAAAGTAGCGATGTTTTTACGATGAAACAAAAACATAAAAAATAACTATAAACAATGTTTTCTAAACATTTAGCTTCATTTTTTCCTGTAACCAATATTGTACTTTATTGTAATGCTAGGAATCAAACTCTCTCCATCTTTTTTATTTATTGTATCAGAATGTTACTTATAATGGTGAATCTTCTTCGTTTAAGGAATAAATTGCAGGCGAACAGTGCCAACTGAGCACTTATCTTCAATAAATCCAGGTTTTTTTAAGTGACGAGTCATGACGTCTAAGTATGCCATCTTCCATCTCCATCCCCACTCAAAACCACCTTTCACCTTTCAATCTAAAGTCTCTCTTTACACCTCTACCTATAACCACAACCAGTTTCACTGTTGTCTTTGAGCAAGAAAATTGTAGCCTTTCAACCCCCATGGTTTCAATCAAATCTAAAAATGTTAGTTTATAAAAGGAATATGGCTTCCAAATCGATCTCACACTTACAATGATGATCTAAAGCCAACTAGTCCTTATCAACAAATCTTTTCTGGTTGGAAAATGGCTAGTCCTTGGATTGGTTTATGGTGACTGTGCCTACATATAACTAGGCAAGTAGTGTTGTTGACCTTATTGTGGCATGGTGGCGAGGAATCACCACAGTTATAACCAAATTAATATTTCTAATCCCATCATTCCTTACTGGAGATCCTCATGCAATACATGTTTCTTTCTCTGTCTTAGCTAGATCTTCTTTTGGAATTTATGCAGATCCAACTCCTCCAAGAACTCTTTTTGTTTGTGGATGGTATTGGATTCAAACTTTGGATTATAAGTGAGGCAATTCTTCATTCTTTTACTAAAAGTCATTACTTAATCTTAATTCTCTTAAATATTACTTTAGCTTTAAATGTCATTGTTTGGCTTTTCTATATTTTCTTTTGGTCTCTCACCTTAGGAAAGTGAAAAATAGTAAGAAAATTTTATGATATAATAATTTGAAGTAGGTAAAGTCCAAAGGAAAAAATGATTTATGTGATTTTTTGATTAAATTCGCGCTATTAAACTTTATGATACATATTATATCTTTTTAGATAAAATAAAAATTCTATTTTTACTCAAATTATTCAAGATAAAATATAGGTTATCTCAAATATTGTTATATCCTAAATTTCACTTTAATACCCTTATTAAAAAGTTCCCCTTTCGATTGCTTTACACACCACTCATTTTACTACTTGAGCGTCAAGTAACAATGCTAGAGGAAACTCTAATAATCATTTTTCTTGCATGCCTAATTCATTGAAGGAAGCATGTAGACCTTACGTCCTAAGACATAAAAAAGGCCCATATAATTTCAGGCACCATCATTTTGTATTGTTTGTGAGAGACTAGAAGTTCTTAATTGTTCTCATTTGAATCACTTTCTACTTAATCCGAGGACTACATTGAAGGAAGGATAATGGACATAATGAATTGTTACAACAACATATCAATTAGTTAATGTAGAAAAGAAAACTTGCATATAATATTAGATATTTTCCTTTTGGGTGGATAATAATTGATTACATTTTAATGGTTTTAATAAATTATCAGTTAAGATAATCAACTTTGATTCGAATAAAGATGATAAAGTGGCTTAATAAAGGATCTGGGTTAGTGAGCTAAAGTCCAGTGAAGAAAATGGACCTCAGTCAGTGTAGACCAGACCTGTATTGAGCCTATGATGGGGAGGCTTGATATATGGTCGGGTTGTCGAAGCCCCCAAAATAATATCAATTTCCCAAACTTTTGTAGTAGTCGTGGAACTAGGTCGAATCCCTAGAAAACTAAACACTAGCTTTTTAATTTCAAGTAATAAAGTAACTAGGGGTGTGATTAAATAACTAATTAATTGAAATTAATACGAAAAAAATTAAATCAACTGAATTTAAATATAAGAAATTAAGATTATCAAACTCAGATTCAAGGGAAAGATCTCATCTAATAGTAACATTTATCATCGGTCTAAAAAGAATATTTTCATGATTCAAGCAATTAGTTCGAAACATATTAGGATAGCTATAATAAGTCTCAAATTTTCCTATTAATTGGCTCAAACCCAGCATCCAAACCAAAACTTATCATCTATTGGATGGGTGTTATAACATTCCATATCAAATAAATGATAGCAATAAGCTCTGTGAAAAAGACTAAACCTTAAATTAAATATTCGAGATAGCTGCAATTATTCAATTTAGTTTTCTTATTTATCATAAGTTAAATATGGAAATTCATAAATAGCCCATTTGCTACTTATACCGATCCTTCATGACAATTAAGGATCACTGAATTCATGGATAGCGATAGAATAATCAATATTAAATTAAATTATCAGATTAATCGAATATCAATCATTCATGAAGTATGAGAACTCAAAATAAGAAATACTTGAATTAAAATGTGAATAAAAGCTAAGATCACAAAACCTCACAAAGTTACAACTAGAATATCAAATCCCTTTAAATTAGAAAGATTAAGTTTAGCCACACATAGTTTTTTCTCCAATAACAAAAATAGAAGAAAGATTGCGAATTGCTAAAAACGTAAGAAGAGAGAGCCTTTTTCAATTGTGAGGAAGGTCCCTTTTATAAGGTTTTCTAATCTAATCCTAATCTAGCTCTAACTTGTAAAAATGTCTATCTAAAATGAATTCGAATCCTACGTGATAAGGATAAGGCGAAGTCTTCCAGTCAAACTCCAACTCTTCAAGTAATTAGCCTTATCCACTGCATCCATCTCTTGGCTTTATCCAAAATTTGTGAATATCATCAATAGAGTCCTAATTTAATGCAATCTCCACTTTTCATCTCCTAAAACAAAACAAACATTAATTTTAACATTTAAGCACAAAATAAATTCAGAACAAAAGAGATAATATTAAATAATTAGTCAAGATGAGATCTTATCAGAATATATATATATATATATTGGTTAAGGTCTTCTTTAGCTACTTAAACAAATCATGAACATTTGGATACTTTGACCATTCAGAGGTTCACGTATTAAGAAAGCTATAGAAAGGCCTTAATGATGTGTCAGGGATCGACTCTCATGAAGGCTTCAATAGATTCGCGCTTGTTTCAGCTTTGGAAAGATCTTTTGGAATCATATAATCAAAATAAGGTAACTTTCTCATTTCTTCATTTTTTTCCTTTCACGTTCGATCCGGGATACATAACCAAGGCTCCTATTGTGTACTATATGTGGTATTAAAGTGGTTACATGATTTGGTGGACAAAAATGAAGGCTTTTTTTTTCAGTTTTTCTCCATAAAGGTTTTGGAGAGAAAACACTTTGTTTTTTGGTTTCTTTAATCGATGATATGTGCTACATATGGTTAACATTCAAAACCAGGATGAACACAAGCTTCAAAGTGTGAAAAATAGTGCCTTTTTTTAGTAAGGGTACGAGAGACTATTGAGCACGTATGGTAAAGGCATCCAATAAGTGCACAGTGTACGCATGAAGATAGTGCATCCGGCACTTGCTAGATAAATGAGTGACGTATGGCATAACAGATGAAGGACGTGTGTGGCATATGAGATACACGCACCAGCTCGTGCACAGTAACTAACACAGAGGCAGTGGGACAGGCACGTGTGATACACGTTCCAGACGGGTTAGGCATGTCTATAAGTAAGGCGTGTGCATCACACCGCCTTCAAAGTTACTAAGTAAGTTAGTGCACATATAGCACATGCAACACACGCGCCTGACTCATCCATTAACGCGTCAGGTGTGGTAGGTGCATTGCATACACCATCTAATGCCATGCAAATTGTGACGTCACGCCAACTACAAAAACTCAAAAATTTCAAAATTCCCTTAATGATACTCTAGGTCCAGGGAATTTATAACTTGAGGTTTTTTTTAATTTTCTGGATTTTTTATATTGGTAATAAATAAGGTTTAACTCTAGAAAAAGGAAATAAAGCATTATAAAGCCATTTTTGAGTAAATTTTCATGCTTTGACCTTGACATGAGGGAGATACAGGAGGATTTTGTGTCTTATGTGGTAAGTTTAGTGTTCAGTATGGCATAACAGTCACTCTGATTGAGGTTTTTCAAGAATGAAAGTCTTAAATAAAGTTCATTGATAATGTTTTCAGTATTAGTATTAATAATGAGAATGTGCGTCTAGATTTTGCATTTATTGATGAAACATTACCATATGTTTTATACCCATACAGAATGTGAGGATAACATATAGGTGTATCCCTTGTGTTTGTGTATCTTTTTTAGTACTAATGAGAATGCAGTCAACATAGTGGCTTTTCAAGTTAGTATTTGAATTGTTTTATTTGCATGTTTAGGGATGTCTCTACTCTTATGTTTGGTTATTCCACCCAGTTGGCCTTACATGGGATTTTGATATGTGTATAAAAACAATAGATGGAGGTAAGTCATTGCTTGAGTAATCTATTCACTCATAGGTGGTAGTGCCACAAGAGTTGATGGAGTGTACTCTAATTGCTTTTACGTGGAGGTCTTATTTACATGTGTTATGTATCCAGCCTATAGATGTTTCGTGACATATGTGATGAGATTCTTAAAACAGACACTATTTATAGCTTTGAGTATCGTTGTTATCCTACATTTGTGCTGACTTTTATATTATAATTTTGCAGTCATCTTTTCTATCAACAACAACATTGTCACCATTGAAACCATGAGTGGTTTAAATTCTAAAAAGCGGACCCAGGATGTGGAATTTTCATTAGAGATGGAGGATATTAACATGGCCATGGTGACGGATAAGCCATCTCCACGTATGTCAATCAGCTCAAAGGCTAAATAAATAGTATTTACAACTTAGGAGAGGTCAAACAGGATGTGCTATTTGACCATTAAAAGATCAATCCTGGATGATCTATTTAATGGAGTGACGGACATAAACATAGAAAAGGAATTCTTAGATAATATTTCTTAGAGGTACAGGATCTTGTCTAATGCAAAAATAAGTACCTTGATCAAAAAGTAGTTCTCCACGAGGTATACTGGAGAAGGGAGAGTGCGGGAATACATGATTAGGATGGTCCACCTCTAGAGCAAGCTGAAGGTTCTAAATATTTTAATTGTTGATGTTTTACTAGTGCATTACGCTGTAAATACAGTCCCGCCAGAGTTTGGTATATTGGTCACTGCACATAATTCACAAGATGAGGCTTGGGACATCAACGCTTTGATTATCCGTTGTGTTACAAAGGAGAAGAAGCTAAAAAACACTCCCCATGTAGCCTTATTTGCAACTAAAAGAAATGGAAAGGTCAAGCCCTAAACGTATAAAGGTAAGAAATCCAAATCCTCCCCATATATGCATACTGGTCAGTCTAGTATTGCTAAAGGTCCACAAGATGTGAAGAATATGAGATGCTTCTTCAGTAAGAAGAAAGGACATAAAAAGTAAAATTTTTAGAAATATAAAGCCTAGAAGGAAAAATAAGAACTGTCATGTAACTCCTTGACTTATATGATTCATGAATGTAATATTGTTATAGCCACATTAGGTTCCTGGTGGCTAGATAGTGGAGCATCTAATCATATTTCCTCTATGATGCAGGGGTTCATATTTGACGTAGCGTATAGCATTCGATTTTTCAATGGTTGTATGAAACCCTTTGAAGAACCAAAGAAAATTTAATAAAAATCTAAAATGTGTTTTCAAACAGACCAAAAGTTGCCACAGAGTGACTACAAAAGATAATATGAACTCTAAAAGATGACAACCTAAGGATAAAACAGTCTTTTACTAATAAAACAATTAAAACTACTAAAGCAACACTACAAATCCCTGTCAGTCTCCTCCACTTGGAAAGGACTCGTCCTCGAGTGCACAAAGTCCTCTAGGTATAATGGATCATCAAAATTATGGAGCTTAGACAAATCTGCTATATTGAAAGTGTTGGAGATCCCCACACTATCTGGAAGGTCTATGATATAAGCATTGTCATTAATCTTCTTTAATATCTTGTATGGTCCATACTTCTTTGGCTGCAGTTTACTATATGTTCCTACAAGAAACCTCTCCTTGTGTAGGAATACCATGACTTGATCTCCCACATCGAATGTCCCTAGTTGCCTATGTTTATTAGCTGCTTGTTTGTACCGTTGGTTTGTAGCTTCCAATTTTTGTTTTACCTTTTGATGTATTGCTACCACTTGTTTGGCCATATGCTTAGCGGAAAAATTGGTCCCCTCACTTTTTGGTAGCTTGAGTAAGTCTAACATGTGTTGAGGTGCCTTGGTATAGAAAATTGAGAAAGGTGATTTACCTGTCACCCTATGGATGGAATTATTATATGTAAACTCTGCTTTAGGTAGTGCCAAGTCCCATTGTTTTGGCTTGTTCCCATAAATACTGCGAATTAAGTTTCCCAATGTTTGATTGACAGACTCCGTCTACCCATCAGTTTGTGGATGGCCTGTGCTACTAAAATTTAAAAAAGAATTGAATAACTTCCATAAGATACGTCAAAAGTAAATGAGGAACTTACAATCACGATCCGAAATAATGGTCTTGGGTACTCCATGTAGGTGAATCACTTCTCTAAGAAACAATCGGGCAACACTGATTGCATTGGAAGTGTTCTTGCAAGGGATAAAGTGAGCCATCTTAGAAAATCTGTTAACTATAATAAATACTAAATCTAGCCCTCTTTGATTATAAGGTAGTCCTACTATAAAATCTATAGGTAAGTCTTCCTATATATTCTCTAGTATAGGTAGCGACATATACAATCCAATATTATTAGAGTGTCCATTTGTTGTATAGCATATGTAACATCTTTCTACAAATCTGGAAACATCCCTTCTTAACTGAGGCTAATAAAAGCACTCCTTCGCTGCCGCCATTGTTTTATCACGTCCTAAATGACCTATTAGTCCCCTTATATGCAAGTCTCGAATTACTTTTCTCTAAAAGATGTTCTAGGCAAACACAATTGGTTGTCATACATCAAGTACCCATCATTGATATAAAATTCATCAACAAGCACACCTCGGGAAACCTTGTCCCAAAACTTTGCGAAGTCATTATCTTGCTCATAATTGTCTCGTAGTTGCTCTAAGCCCACAATTTCATTACTGAGTGTAAGTAATAAGGATGCCCTCCTACTCAAAGCATCAACAACTTTGTTTTGTACTCCTGACTTATGCCTTAAATTGAACGAAAATTTTGTAAAAACTGACACCACCTCACATGCATATCACTACTAATCTGCTTTTGGTTATTCAAATATCTTAAGGCCTTGTGATTTGAATATAACACAAACTCCTTAGTAACCAAGTAGTGGTCCCAATTTTTGAGTGCTCGCACCACCGAATAGAATTCTTTATCATAGGTACTCCACTTTCTCCTAGCATCACTAAGTTTTTTGCTAAAGAATGTCACTGTCCTTTTATTTTGTGAGAGTATAGCTCATATTCGTACTCCAATAGCATCGTAGTCAACCTCAAATAGCTTGTTAAAATCTAGTAAAGCTAGTACTAGCACTGTACATAACTTTTCTTTAAGCAAGGTAAAGCTCTTATCTGCTTCTTCTCCTTACTGAAATTTTCCTTTCTTTAGGCACTCTGTCATGGGCACCGCAATGGTGCTAAAATTTTTGATAAATCTTTAGTAAAAGGTCATCAAACCATGAAAACTCCTTAGTTCCCCCACATTGTATGGTGTTGGCCAATCTTTGATTGCCTTAAACTTTGTTTCATCCACCTTTATCCCATCCGCAAACACTATATAACCTAGGAATACTAATGTATCTGTCATGAAATTGCACTTCTTAAGGTTAATGTATAATTGGTTGTCCCTTAAGTCCTTTAGTACAGCAGGTGTAACAAGTGTTCCTCCTCCGGATAATTGTAAATCAAGATATCATAAAAATAAACCGCAACAAATTTACTAATAAAAGGCTTGAGTACCTGATTCATCAACCTTATGAAATTGCTTGGTGCATTGGACAACCTAAACGGAATCACCAACCACTTATATAGGCCCTCTTTTATTTTGAAGGCCTTCTTCCATTCGTCACCTAGCCTTATGCGAATCTGGTGATACCCATTCTTCAGATCAATCTTTGAAATTCTATCGCACCATATAAGTGATCCAACATGTCATCCAACCATAGTATAGGAAATTAATACCCTACTATGATTCGTTTAATGGCTCTACTGTCAATACACATCCACCAACTTCCATCCTTCTTTAAAGTTAATAATGTCGGGATTGTATAAGGACTCATACTCTATTGTATAAGACCCTTTCGTAATAACTCCTCCACCTTCTCCTTTAAAATCTCACTTTCCTTTGAATTCATTCGATAATGCAGCAAATTCAGTAAACTAGATCTGGGAATGAGGTCTATATGGTGTTGGATATCCCTCATAGGGGGTAACCGATCTGGGATATCATCTGGTATTAACTCCTTAAACTCTTGTAGTATGGGTCGCATTATCTCTGAATACTCCTCTACTTGAAACTCTGCCTCACTCGTCAACACTTGTTTGACCACTAACGCATGCACTTGTCGTGTTTCCTTGATCTCCACATCAAATCTCTTGGTTATAGATAAGAAAGCATTACCCTTAGAGGGTGAATTTTTGTTTTTAAGTTGTAGGAGTGTGTACTTGACCTTATCCTTCCCCAATTGCTCCTTTCTGAATGCTGAGCATCCACATCAAACTGCCACGATCTCCCAAACAACAATTGATAAGCATCCATGTCAACAACATCACAATATACTTCATCTTTATACCTGCCAATGGAGAATGGAACTCTATACCTCCCTGTGACTTCTATCTTCTCTACTGCGATTTTAATCCACCCCAAGTTTTAGGGATTAGGATGTTTTTCCATTGGTAATCCTAACCTCTTCACTGCCCCTTTTCCAATAATGTTGTCATAGCTTCCACTATCAATGATAACTCCAAATACCCTATCATGAATGGCACATCTCATGTGGAATAGTTGATTCCTTTACGTCCGGTCTTCCTTTTTAGGTGCTAAAGTCAATTTCCTCACCACATATGCCGAACCCTTGTCAAATTCATATTCATTATCCTCATCTCCATCTACTTCGTAAGTGATGCCCTCATCATCTTCGTCCCTCTCTACAAAGTTAACCATCTTCCTCAAAGGGCACTCATTAGATTTGCGTCTAGGTTGACTACACTTGAAGCACTTCCCCACATCTAGTTTAGCATAGGGGTTTTCAGATCTCTTCATCTCCTTATCTCGCACCTCAACCATAGGCCTTTTTCCCATAACTTTATCCTCCACCCTCTGCATCTCATGACTAAGAGAAGTATGCTCTTGCACAGCTTTGTATTTATTAGTTGATGCTAGAGTTTGATAGCTCTCTACACTCCTTCTGCTATGCTTCTACTGCATTATCTCTACCTTTAAGGCCATGTTCTTTGCTTTTGACAACGTACGGATAACCTATACTTTGATTTTATCCCAAAGTGTTGGTCTCAACCCTTCCAAATATTGAGCAACCTGTTATCCTTCAGATTCTAGAAGGTTGTTTCTCTCCGCCAACCTCATGAACTTTGTGATATACTCGTGCATTGTCTGTCCTCCCTGAGTGTACCATTGATATTGTTGGAATAGAATCTGCTCGTAATCTGCTGGTAAGAATCCCTACTTCAACAGAAAATTCATTCTATACCATGTACGTATGGGTCCCTTCCCTTCACTCTCCCTCCGTGACTAAATCCTTTCCCACCATGCTGAAGCTCCCCCCTTCATTCTACAAGCCGCAATCAAAACTCTTTTCTCTGGTGTAATCTCTAGATATTCGAAGAATTTGTCAATTTCTACAAGCTAGTCTAAAAAATCTTCAATACCCAGACTACCATTAAAATAGGGGATATCCACCTTTAGTCTATAATCTCCTGTGTCTCTATCTTCAAATCCACCATAGGCATCTCTCCTTCTACACCTATCGTGTTGTTGAAAACGCCCAAGTCTATTCAGCTCATAATAATCTTCTTCCTCTAAATCCTCCTCATAGATTGGTTGTCTCCTTGCAGGCACAGTTTTACCCATAGGTTCACCACGAGCCATCTCCAACCTTGGTCTTCTACGGTTATCCTACCTCCTGTATGTATCAATTCCCAAAGCATCTAGACGTTCCACAATCTCTTTAACACGCTCATTGAAACTTCAAAATTTGTGTTCTATTTGCTGCTCCAGACGTTGCTTGAAAGGTTGCAACTCTTTGTCTCCTAAAAAAGGAGCCATAACCTCCTGAACACCCTCACAAAGACTATTTCTATCGCTCCTAATTGACATCCTGCTCTGATACCACCTGACGTAGTGTATAGCATTTGATTTTTCAAAAGTTGTACGAAACCCTTTGAAGAACCAAAAAAAAATCAATAGAATACGTTATAAGTTGTATCAAATCATAAAAATCCCTATATGAGATACTTTAGAGATCCCTAGTCAAAACATCACTGATACAATTATCATAATGATAATTTTCATAGACATACAAGTATTGCTCTAAATGAAATTCTCATATCAGGTCAATTAAGTGAAATTGTTCTTTAACAAATGCTCTTATGTTTGTTTAAGTATCTCCATACTTTATTATATGAGATTAACCACTTCCTTCATAAGGAAGAAATATAGCATGCGCTAGTCTTTTTACACTATACTAATGTCCAATCTTAATAGAACAATGACTAAGAACAAAAGAAGTAATACAAAAATGAAATATAAATCTTATAATTATGATCTTATCAAATTTTATTTTCAATGTACATTTATCCTATAGACTTTATCATTTACATATAAATATGTATAAGATAAAGAATGCCTTGAATAATTATGTCACTAAATTATAACCAATTAATTGGTTGTAGGGAAAAAATCAATAATTTCACACTTGCATGAGCTAATATAATACCATATCACCATATAATGATGGTTTAGTAAGAGAATTCTACATGATTCTCTATAGTAAGCATTTGTTCAAATATTACAAATTTCATCTTAATTATTATCATAATTAAGAGAAATTACCTAAATACATACATGATATTTGATAAAACCTTATCTCGTTTTGCATGCTTAGTATATTATTGTGAACAATGCAAGGAACTATTTCAAGTTCATTATAGAACTCCTTGATCCAAATAATTATTTCCAATAAATAGAAAATGTGTTATAGCTTAATTAGCAATCGATATTACATTGAAACATTTCCAATCTCAAAAATAATATTATTCTAAACAAAATATACTTTAACTAGGATTTACTTCTAAAGGTAATATCTATATGACCTTGAACTCAAATATCTACTTGCACATAGAATAACGGATATCTTTAATACTTCGTAAGTATCAAATATCCATTATTCTATGTGTAAGTAGATATTTGAATACTTCACAAGTATCAAATATTATTCAAATATCTCAAACACTAGACACTTTTAGTACATTATCCACATATTTAGACTAGAATATGTAAACAACTTTTACATCTCTATAAATCTAATTCTCATAATTAAGTTTTTACCTTCTTCTTATCTAATAACTTCATGTACTATCATATCCTTAAGAATTGAAAATTTGCATTTTGTTCTCTTTATGAGCAATATGTCTCTACATATTCTTAGTAAAGAGGAAAATTATACTCCTACTAACCTTTTTATAGACATGAAAAATTCACAATCACTTGTAAGACAAATCTTTGAATTCAACATGAAAGTGAAAATCTTTCAATGTTTCATAACCTTTCAACTATACATTAGATGTATAAACAAAGGCACTAGTTCCAATTGAATGTATTGTTACAAGATTTCAACTTTTCAAATTTTATCTTAATCCCACCACTTATCTTACAAATCATTCTCCTATAATTTTTTATTAAAACAAACAATTTATTCAATGGGACCATAAGATTATATCTAACCTTTTAAATATTTTATAAATTTTTATCGTCTAGTTTAGTTATAAATTTAGTAGATAATATATGCTTTAACTAAGTATCATATTCCTAAATTATTAATTTTGACTCTTTCAAAGTCTTAACATTTCATATCTATAATGAAATCTTGATAATTAATTTAATTGGAACTTTCAAAGTTTAGTTGTTATACCATACATAGATATAGAAGAAATAAATATTGCATTATAAAATATCTCTTGTTATGTTTTCTCCTTACATAAATCCACACTATTATGGAAATGAATTGTGGTGGTTTTCACTAGAAAATCATGTTCCCTATATATAACCAAAAAGATTATATCTCACAATATCAATCTCGTTAAAGTATTTCAATATTCTTAATGCTTAATTGCTGCACAGATTTAAACACTTTAAAATTTTCAAACTTTAAATCATTATTTCATTTGGTCAATATGACTATATCATAAAAAGTCATTAGCAAATCTAATGAAGAAGATAATCATCTCTTTATGAATTATTATTACATCTAACACATCATATATATAAGATTTAACAATTTAAAACCATCACCATCATTTCACCAAAGGTTGATTTGATTATTCATCAACTTAACAAGTTTTACACTTAAAAGGATATATGTGTGTCTATATATATATATATATATCCATGTTGTAACTTTATTCTTATCATATTGATTTAACTAACAAAACATGAAAGAATAGTCTCATTTATCAAACTTTGTATTTTTGTCACTTATGTTAAGCATAAGAGTATCTTTTGATCCCATACATACAAAATATTTGTATAAAGTTAGATTAACTACTATTACTCAATAATATGTTTCTTATCATGCTTAAACATTATAATAATTTTGAACCTAAACTCAGCGTCAAATACTTATAAGTATGAATTAGAAATATTTATGATCTTTATCATATCATGTGTAGGCAAGAAAAGTCATGTAATTATTTTTCTTTTAATGACAACTATTATCATACTATATCAACTTCCTTTAATTATAGTTCATATTTATGCTTTTAGTAGGCTAAATATGAGTAGAACAACATTACTATACCTTTCAACTCTATTATATGCAACCTCTTGCATTATGTTATTATGGTGTTACATAATGCCATTAAAGTTTATGAAATATTAATCAACTCAAAATTTCATTATATTTGGTCATTTATATGATATTGATATATCCCTAAAGTTTTGTTACCAAATCCTCAACAGGTATTATAGTGAAGTTGTATAATAGACATACAAATTTTCTATTAGACTTTGAAAACTCTTATTAAACTTAACAAATGTCCAAGAAATTTTGTTCACTAACAACTTATTATTAATTATACTAAATAAGAAATTTTTTATAAAATATAAATTTAAGATAAGCAAGTAATTGATTATATGCCTTGATTACTAAGGAAGATAGGGACATTAATCATACATTTGGTTAATCCCATTATTTGATACGAAATCATAGTCATCACTACTATTCAAAAAGATTAACCTCTTGAGTGGACTATCATCCGATTTAAATTTAGTTGATATTAATTCACTCAACAAACCAACTAAATTTAAATTAGATAGATAACATCTTTATCAATCACATCTCATGTGACTCCTAGATCTATTAGGTGACAACTCCTGTCAAAATGTATCTTTATATGTTATTGCTAACCTTGCCTATAAATTCATATGATCATTAGACGCTCATCTAGATCATAAAAATTTAGTTAAGTAGGACTATTAATTTAAGATAAAATATATTCAAGTTTAAGGAGTCTTGAGTCACTAAAAATACCTTACAATAAATAGAACTTTTGATTTATTCTCAAATAATGAAAGATAACAATCATGTTCTTAATATTTTAGCAAGGAATTTAATTTCAAATAGTCCCATCAAACACAAAATTGCATGTAAATTATCATACATAAAAAATATATAATTTATCATACATCTAATATATATTTCAAATATATAAATAAAGTATGCAACTTATGAAGAGATAATCAAATTATATGTATAAAAATCAAGATTTTTTATTTTATTTATTGATATTTCATAATCTAAAATAATATTTCCAATTCATTACATAATTAAATTAGATTAAATCCATTGATTCCTAATTGAATTAACTTCCTATTCCAAATAGAAATTTAATTTTATTTGAAAACAATTTTCAAATCAATTTCAAAACTATTTCCAATTATCTTGACTCTTTTAACAAAATTTAATTGAAATTTTTCAACAAATTGTGTTTTTTTTTACTTATTATAATTTATAAAAACTCTTTTTTCAAAATTTAATAAGTAAGATATTCTAATTTCATTAAAGAACTATTTATGATCATATTAAAAATAACTATTTCTTAATTAGAAAACTATTTCTAATATTAAAATAAATTATTTTCATAACATATCTTTAATTAATTAAGAAAGTACTTTCATTGTTTATTTATATATTATTTTCTGAATTAATTAGAAAATCATTTGTTAATAAGTTATAAAATTATTCTATGAAATATTAAAGAAAGTTCATTTTTCTCAATTAATAAAGGAAAACATATTTTAAAATTAATCGAGAAAAATACTTTTTTAATAAATTAATAAATTTGCTATTCATAAATAAATAGAATAATTTCTAAATTAAAAGAATAATAATTCTTTAAATAAATAAATCATAAATTTAATTTAGTCAATCAAATTGAAATAAATCAATTTAATTAAGAATCATCTTTCTTAATTATTTAAGAAAACACTTTTCTTAACTATTAAGGAGTATAATTAATTAATTCCAATCTAATTGAAATATAATTAATTTTAATTCTATAAACATTTTCTAAAATTTTTATTAGATATCAATTTAATTATTAATTTAATCATAATAAGAAAAATAATTAATACAATTAATATAATTATGGAATTTATTTTAAAATTTTAAACTAATTTTAAGTCTTATTTCAAAATAAATCTTAGAATACTCGATCCTAAACTAAAGATAACTTTTTTCAAATTTAAATTATTTTAATCCAATAACTACCTCATTTCAATAACAGAATGAGTTATCCTTACACCCAAACAACCTATCTTCCTTCTTAAAAAACTGCAATTTCATAACACACCCTAGTTGCCACTCCTAAGGCTACCACTAGCTAAGGAGGAAAGAAAACAACATTGAAGTCGCTACCAATGGAGATGCTCTCGAAAACCCTATTGCATGGTGATTCATACAAATTAGGATAGCTTAATAGGGTACGATTCTTTTCAGTCCTTTCCTTCCTTACTTTCTTCTTCTTCTTCATCATCTACCTTCTGAACTAGTCTCTCTTCGGATCTCTAAAACTCGCAAGGGGTAGTTTAGTAAACACTTCCTTCCCAACAACTTTCTTTCCCTTTACACCACTATCTTTTTTTGACGCTTAAGGATGCCAAAAAGGGCTGGCCCAACCTGATCTGATCGTTATTTAAAAAATGACATCATTTTTTACTTTTTTCTTAAAAAATATATACAGTCAGCCCGCTCGTGAACTGTGGGGCCACGGGCTAGTCAACCCATAGCCAAGTCGAGTCATGGGCCGGCCTATCTTAACTTTTCGAGCCATAGGTCGAGCCAAATGTCACCCTAGCCCGAGGTCAGGCTGGCCAAGATAAAGCAGCCCAACCCATTGACATCTCTACTGATGCTCATCCCTATCAAAACCATTTCTTTCCATTTCTAGCTTTGTTCTATCGACCATGTTAACTCTACCAGACAATAAGACGAATGATTTCCCAGCTTTGCCCACCTACTCCTGCTCCTAGCCAAACCTTCAAAAGCATACTACACCGTCTGTCACCACCAATGCCACTAACCCCCATGTTGCCAGAAAAATTGGAACCAAGTTGGAGTGGATTCCCAACCTTCCAATCTGCACTTTAAACCACTAAGGAAATTGATGGAAAGCTTATCGTGTGTCTAGAACTAGAAGTGTTAGAGGAAGGAGCACGAAGTGTTTGAGAAATTAAAGTATCTTATTATATGAATTTTGTGTAAATAGTGAAAGAAATTTAAATTGTGTGAATTTATGGAAATATAATGCCTTTTCGTATGCATTTTGTGAAACTTCTAATAAATGCGATTTGGTGCGAGTTAGAGGACTTGAAAATATTGTGCTATATAAAATCTACGTGATTTGTGATTTATCTGAACTTATTGTGAATTATGGATGAGAATGTGATTATTATTCGAATTTTGATTGTATGGAAAATTGTATATGATGTATGGTGAATTTTGTGATAAGTTATTGAATAATGGAACTATGCAATAATGAAAGAAGATAATGTGACATGATGATGTTGAATTTATGGATTCTAGGGAGAATAAAATGAAATTATGGTTAGTGGCTTACCTTGTTAGATTTATATCTGATGGTCTTGATATTTATACGATAATATTGAGATTGGTTATTAGACATGTGTCGGGATATTCGAGATATCCTTAGTGAATTATTTTAGAATTCCAAGAGTGGGGATACCCAAGATACTTCCAAGAGTGGTAAGTGCCATGTATGATTTATTTAATGAGACCCAGTATTCCAGGAGTGGGAATGCCCTGGATATTTGAAGGAGTGGGAAGTGTCCTGCGTGGTTTGTTTACCAGCAAACCATTAGATATAAGTCTACTAGATTAAGCAGGGCTTTAAAATATTAAGAAAATAATTAAATAAAAATTTAGGATAAAAGCATGGATTAAGAATAATAAATTAGCTTAATAATTGCAAAATTATGATATGAATTGCGATGCGATGCCATGTATGTTTCTTTTGAATTTATATGTATTGTGTATTGCATGACGGGTACATTCTAGTTACCCTTTGTTGAGTTGGCAACTCATTCCTTGCTCGTTATTTCTTTTTCAAGTGAACAACCCTTACTTAGATTTTGAAGCAGGTTGGAGCATTACATTAAGTGGTATCAGGGCGGGTCTACGGTCCTAGGGTAAGGAAGTGTACTAATTATAAAGTCATTTATTTCGTAGGATGGAATCCAATAATGTGACTGCTGGCCAACAAGAGGATAGGAAAGAGTCTGTTAATTCTGTATATGTCCCGAATGTAGCAAAACAGCCAGATGTTGTGTCATGACCCAGAACTACATCGGGCACATAACAACCGTCGCACACCTGGGCTAGGGATACGCACGGTACCCTTAACCTGACTATGCAAGGCTAACTAAATATCTTTAAAAACATTTGGAGAGCACAACGACTTTATTTTGAAAATCCAAAAACTCAATTAAAACACCTGTAAATCTGTTTTAAACGCACTTTTATATTTACTTTAAAACTCTACTGCAACTTCTGGACTTTTAAGTCCACTCAAGAGCAATCTCAACGACAATACAAAAGATTCATACATAAGGTCATTTACAAACCAAAAGACAGTCAAGAGTTAATTTACAAAATTACAAAGCATATCAACATAATCATGATCCACTATGTAATAAAAGTACAAAATAGAGACTACCCACATGCGGCAGTACCCTGAAAATGTCAAAAGAGCGCAAGATCCACTCAAAGCTTCAAGCTCACCAAATTAGACTGCATAGTTGGAAAGCGAAGGGGGTGAGTACACTATGTACTCAGTGAGCAGGAAAAACATATATCGCAAATAGAACTCGGTACACACCAAGATGGTCTAAATAACCTAAGGACAGTTTTACACGTCTAACATGCCTATAACCCCTATGAAGTGAACATACATGAGATAGAAACACATAGGCCTAGTATATGACTTATCCAATACTAGTTAGGAACCATATAGGCCTAGCCTATTAATCACTCATTGAGTGAACATAGGATCCAGTTCCAGTTCACAACAGCAAAAAAGCATCACATGTAAAGTCAAATTTTGTTACGAAGCCAAATCTTATAATAGGCCAAAATAGTTATGTGTGTCACCACTAGTAGGCCAAACTAGTGTGCACACCCACCTATTCCCAGTGTTGGCTTTACTTTCATCTATGGTTAGTCCAGACTACGGTCGACAAGAGCGTCATAACTCTAGGTGATGACCTCATCAGTGACCAGACCTTTAGGTATGCAATCACCCACAAGTCCCGTAGAAAGGTGTTGATACGAGGACTCAACTTTTATGTACCAGTGTTAAGGGTACGAGGGTCGCTTAATCTGTTATGCCTAGCATACGAATGGACAATCATTGCCTCACCAATCACAAAAAAAGTTCATATACAAATATTTAATATTAAAATCAAGTAAGGTACCATGCCTTTATTTATCGGTCCAACCAATAAAATGGAGCCTTGCCATGGCTTTAAGCCAAAAGAGAACACATACATGCAGTATACATGACTCGGTTATGCATATCTAAGTTCCAAAACATTATTTCATGCAGTAAAAGTCATCTTTTGCATTCTAAGTGCAAAGTTGTTCGAAAATGTAGTTTCATAAAATATATAAGTATACTAGCATCTATTTGAGATTCAATTCTACTATGCATTACCTAGGTTCAAAATTCACATACAGCTCATTATGCATGTCTTGGTTTGTCCTAGTCCCATTTGAGAGATATGTTTTTCCCAACTCACCTCAAAAGAAGGTGTACACTCCCTAGACTTCAATAATCCTCAGTGCGAGCTCTTTGATCCACAGCTCTTGAGCCTTTATACATACAATATGCAATGTATTTACTAATCAAATATGTATCTCATATTTATACACCATCACATAAGTGTATAAAACATAATATCACTATTTTTAAGCTACAGGATTCTTCCGTTAAGCTTCTCACATGATTACTTCCCTTATTATTCGCAGGTTTTTTTTGTTCATTTTCTAAGGCATTTAATGCCTTTGATCCAATACTTACACATTTCAAAGCATAATTAAACACATTTTTATCCAAGCATATTAGGCTACTACTCATCAATCTAAGAAAAAATTTAGGTTTACTCTACGTAAACATGAAAGCCTCTTTCTAATGCTTACCATTACAATCCCCAAATCCTAAGCCAAGTTCACTTAGGTATTTTACTAAACACCTAAAGTCATGAACTTGAAAGCCTATTTCCAATGTATATCTTCCTCAATTTTCACCATCAATTCACATTATACATACACAATTAACACCATAGAATTCATTTAAACCATCAATTTCAAAAGGTATTCAAAATTTTAGAAACTTTCACCAAAGAAAGGGCATCTCGATTTTGGCTTAAGGAGACTTCTCCATGACTCATTTCATTTATCTAAACCATGTTTCATTTATATTCAAGCATGGAGAACAACACATCTTAATACCAAACTCAAAATCATAGTGTAGAGAGAGATGAGACAAAATTTACCTAAACTTTCCTTTCGCAATATCTTAAAATACTTTGAGGATTTCTCAAATCTAATGATAGATTTGAGTTCCTTGATCCCAAATTAATTTAGAACACCTTGGTTTGGGTTGGAGAATAAAAAAAATGGTGGAAATTGAGTGATGGCCAAAAGTGTCCTCTCTTCTCCTTTCTTTTAATTAAAACAAAGTGTTTTAATGCCAAAAGGTGGGGTGCACGGCCACACACAAGGAAGAAAGGTCTAGAATATTGACTCTTCTTTGACCAAATATGGTGAATTTACCTTTTTGTTCTTAGCTTATGTGAAATTACCATTATACCCTTCAAACTTTTCCTAAATTTGCAATTAAGCCCAAAATTTAAGAATGATAAAAAATTTTATTTCATTTTGGTCCCCGAACTTTTGAAACTTATAGTTAAGCCCCTTAACTTTATAAAATTACACATTGGTCCTCCAAGAATTGAAAAATTACATTTAAGTCCCTTAATTTTTAACAAATTGCAAATAAACCCTTATGTACATCAACTTTTTCAATTAAGGTTTCTAAGTGTCCAACAAGTCTATAAATCATGTCTAATCACCTCTAAGGCATTAGAACACATTTAACTCGTCCACCATGGCCATATCCATCCAATGGACTCGGTTTTACACACTTAAAAGCTTATATGTTAGAAATCTCCAAGATTTCGCATATCGATGAACTCTAAGTTCATGTAAGAGCATATAATATTATATATCACTGGCATATATATACCGAGAGGATTCAAGTACATTTTTGAACTCATATATATATATATATATATCAATATACAGTAGCATCTCCAACTACAAAACAATATAAAAAGGGCTTAAAAAGTTTGGCATTACATGTTGGGGAAGATTAAGTGCAAGTGGAAGCAGATTAAGTGCAGTGGGGGTAAAATCAATTGTGCCAGCTAGTGGGGCTCCAACAGCTAAGATACCACCCTAATATATACAGGTTATTTAAGCGGAACTACAGGCCCAAGCTAAAGCATAGGCCTAGGCCCAATTCCAAGCATAAATGTAGATACAGGCTGCTGCCTAGGCTCAAACACCGCCGCCACCACTAGCTCCAGTAGCTTATTGCAATTTTGAAAGGATGAGAAACTTGGGTGTTATAGAGTTCAAAAGTACTACAGACCCTGAGGAGGCAAAAATGTGGTGGGAATAAACTGAGGAATTTTTAGATAGATTGAAATGTAGTTTGGAGAATCGTTTGCAGTACATAACATCATTATTTCAGGGACCTGCACGGATTTGATGATGATCAATTCAAAGGTCATTTGAACTTGAAGTTGTGGCTTAGGATAAGTTCAAAAGAGAATTTGATGATAAATACCGACCACCAATCTACAAAGATCGTAAGAGGATGGAATTTATGAATTTGAAACAAACTGAAGAGATGTCTGTTACTGATTATAAGGTACGGTTTCCTACATTATCAAGGTATGCATCTGAGGTTGTGGCAACACCACAGGATCAATGTTATCGTTTCAAATAGGGATTATGCACAAAGATCATATTAGGGCTTAGCCCAGCAACTACAGATTTCAAGAAGCTATTGGATACTGCACTTAGAGTGGAGGAAGTCTTAAACGAAGAGAAGAGGATGCAAGAGATAATGAGAAAGCAAGCTAATTACAGAGGGGAGTCAAGTCAGCCTACTAAGAGGACATCAGGCTATTCAGGTTTGGCTAGAAGAAATAATTATCAGAGGGGTGGTTCAATATTTAGAGGAGGTAGTTCTAATTCTAACTTTAGCAGATCTAAGGGTTTTAGAAAAGGGTATGGGAGTTACAGTTCTTTTAACTCACCATCTATTGGGTCTGGTGGGGGATCAAATCAGAGCACAGGGGGATCTTTTGGAAGAGGAGGTAATTCAGGTCATGGTTGTCAGACTTATGGGAGTTATCATTCAGGGCCTTGTTGGGGATATAGTGGAGATGTCAGGGTATGCTTTGTATACAAAGGCAGCAGGAATCTCAAGAGAGATTTCCCTTCTTTGAGAGATGCAGAGGCCATAACTGGAGGTTTTACTCAGGGATAGAGTAGTGCTGGAGACAGTGGTAGAGGAGCTGGTAGAGGTAGAGGCCGAGGTGTTGGTAGTGGGGGACATAGAGCTACACACAACATTACGAGGACATCATCAGCTCCTTCTCAAACCCAAGCTAGAGTTTATGAGATGACCAGGGAAGAAGCCCCAATATCTAATGACGTGATATCAGGGATGATTTCTTTACATAATGCTTTGGCTTATGTTTTGATAGTCACAAGGTCTAGTCATTCTTATATTATGTCAGAATTTGCTTCTACAATTCTAGGAGAGGTTAGTCCACTAGGGTATGATTTGGTAGGTATGATTTGAGAGTTTACCTACCAAATGGAGAGAGTATAACAGTAAATTGTGTGAGGAGAGCAATTCTTGTGAGAATTAGAGAGTTGGAACTACATGCAAACTTGACTTGATTGTGATGGATCTGAGGGAGTTTGATGTGATATTAAGTATGGATTGGTTAACCCAATATAAGGCAGTGGTAGATTGCTACACTAAAGAAGTAGTGATGGAGTGTTCTGGGAGTTCACAGGTAGTGTTTGTGGGAGAACGAAGAGTACTCCCTACTTATGTTATTTCTGAAATAACAACTAGGAAACTAATTTTGGAGGGATCTGAAGCCATTTTGGCTCATATAGTAGATATGAGGGAGAGAAGCCCTAAGTTGACAGAGATAGCAGAGGTGAAAGATTTTTCAGAAGTGTTTCTTGATGATTTACTATGTTTGCCACCTCTTAGAGAGGTAGATTTCACTATTGAAACCCTACTTAGGGTTGCTCCTATATCTATTGCACCCTATAGGATGGCATCTGTGGAGTTGCAGGATTTGAAAAAGAAATTGGAGGAGTTACTAGAAAAAGGTTTTATTAGGCCTAGTACTTCACCGTGGGGAGCTCCAGTTTTATTTATGAAGAAGAAGGATGGCAGCATGAGGTTGTATATTGATTACTAGTAATTAAACTGAGTGACAGTTGAGAACAAATACCTTTGCCTTAGATTGATGATTTACTGGATCAGTTAAGAGGAGCAGTAGTATTTTCAAATTTCAATTTGAGATCAGGGTATTGGCAATTGAGGATAGCTGATCATGATGTACCTAAAACTACTTTTTGAAAAAGGTATAGCCATTACGAGTTTCTAATGATGCCATTTGGACTCACAAATGCTACAACTACCTTTATGGTGTTGATGAATAGAACTTTTCAAGAGTATCTAGATCAATTTGTGTTGTGTTCATAGATGGTATATTAATATATTCCAAAAATAGAGAGGAGCATGAAAACCATTTGAGAACAATATTGCAGATTCTAAAGGAGAAGAAATTGTATGCTAAATTAAGTAAGTGTGAGTTCTGGACTAATCAGGTTATGTTTTTGGTACATGTTGTGTCGAATGAGGGTGTTAAACCAGATCCAACAAAGGTGAAGGCAATTATGGAGTAGGAGCCACCAAAGAGTGTGACAGAGGTCAGAAGTTTCTTGGGACTAGCTGGATATTACAGGAGATTTGTCGAGGCTTACTCTATAATAGCTGGTCCACTGATCAAATTACTGAAGAAGGGAGTTCTTTATCAGTGGACTGAGATTTGTGCTAGGATAACTTTGAGGAATTGAAGAGGAGATTGACGTTCAGTTCTATCTTGGTGTTACCAATGAATGGTGGAGTTTATGAAGTATATACAGATGCCTTAGGATTGGCATTAGGGTGTGTATTGATGTAGAACTAGAAGGTAACAGCTTGTGCCTCCTGTCAATTGAGGACCCATGAGCTGAATTTTAGTATTAGCCTCTATAGTGAAAGCTTTGAAAATTTAGAGACATTATCTGTATGGAGAGACTTTTTGGGTTCTTACAGATCACAAGAGCTTGAAGTACATACTAAGTCAAAAATAGTTGAATTTAAGGCAAAGGAGATGGATATAATTGTTAAAAGATTATGATTGCACCATTGACTATCACCTCAAAAAAGCAAATGTAGTAGCAAATGCCTTAAGCAGAAAGAACTCTAGTGTGTTAGATAATATAGGTGGAAGTAGTATGACACCATTAGTGGAGATGAGAGCCTTGGATAGTTGCAGGATGATGATGTAGCTGGATTGATGGCTACCTTATAGATTCGGACTGATTTGAGTGATAGGATTGATGAAGCACAGACTCGGGATCCAGACTTGCAAAGGATGTTAGAGAAGATAAAACAGGGAAAGAAACCTAATTTTTCAGTGAGACCAGATGGAGTGATGGTAATAGGGACTTGAGTATGTGTGCCAAATGTTGACAGTATGCGAGAAGGGATACTAAAAGAGGCTCATTATGCTCCTTATGCCATGCATCCTGGTACAACCAAGATGTATCGAAATCTGAGACCTCATTATTGGTGGCCAACCATGAAAAAGGATGTGGCAAAGTTTGTAGCTAAATGTCTGACTTGTTAACAGGTTAAAGCTGAGTATAAGGCTTTAGCAGCCAAGTTAAAACCTTTGTTGATACCATCATAGAAGTGGCAGAGAATTACCATAGATTTTGTAGTAGCTTAACTTAGAACCCGACGTAAACTTGATTTAGTTTGGGTCATTGTAGATAGATTGACCAAATCTGCACATTTCTTACCAATCCAACAGACATATTCATTAGATAAATTAGCTAGATTATATGTTGATAAGATAGTAAGGTTGCATGGAGTATCTGTACCTATAGTTTCAGATCGAGATCATCAGTTTACATCTCAATTTTGGGCTAGTTTTCAAATAGCGTTAGGTACTAATTTGAATTTGAGTATAACTTTTCATCCTCAAACGGATGGGAAATCGGAATGCACCATTCAGACTTTGGAGGATATGATGAGAGCTTGTATATTAAATTTTAAAGGCGATTGGGATTTGTACTTACCTTTGATGGAGTTTGCTTATAATAATAGTTATCACTCTATCATCGGAATGGCACCTTTTGAAGTGTTGTATGGGAGGCAGTGTCGAGATCCAGTATGCTGGGATGTTGGGGGTGTTAGAATATTGGAGGGACCAAAATTAATGCAAGAGACTATAGAAAAAATCGAAGTGGTGAAAAAGTTCTTGAAAGTTGCTCAGCATAGATAGAAAAGTTAAGCAGATCGACATAAATGGGAGACGGAGTATGAAGTAGGTGATAGGGTGTTTTTGAGAGTGTCACCCTGGAGAGGTATAGTTAGGTTTGGAAGGAAAGGAAAGTTGCGTTCGAGGTATAATAGGCCTTACGAGATTGTTTAGCATGTTGGTCCATTAGCTTATAAATTGGACTTGCCCTAAAGTTATCTCAATACATGATGTATTTCATATGTCGATGTTGAGATAGTATCGATCAGATTCGAGCCATGTTATACCTGAACCAGAGATTGAAGTGCTACAGACTTGACCTATAAAGAAGAGCCAATTGAGATTTTGGAGAGAGAGATTAGACAATTGAGGAGGAGGAAAACACCTATGGTGCGAGCTTTATGGAGTCATCATCGATCCTTGAGGGAAGCAACGTAGGAAGTGGAAGAGGATATGCAACATCAGTACCCACATCTTTTTAAAGATTCAGATATGTAGATAAATTTCAAAGACGAAATTTCTTTTAGAGGGGAAGAATTGTAAAGCCCGTAACCTTAAAACCAAAAATCCATTACTTAACCCATCTCAAACCCAAGAGAAGAAATAAAACCCGACCCGGCCATAACCCTAAACTTAAAATAAATAGGTTTTATTTCAGTTTACTTCTTCCCTCTTTCCCCAAAACTAAAGTCAGTTTCTGTTTTTCCAAGTTTTCTGTAGTGTTCTTCATAGAATTATCATTCTTTAGGTTTTATGGTGATTTTACAAGGTAAGGGACTATATTTGTGTTTTATTTTTGATAGAATGTGTATAAGAATGTTTATATATTGAGATAATGGATGAAAACATGGTTAGAAAAGGGATTAAAAATCAAGAAATTTTTATAGAGAGATAGAATTTGAGAGGATGGCAATATGGAATGGAGAAGGAGAACAAAAGAGAAGAGAAAAGAGGAGAAAAAGTTTAATGGCAAATCTGAAATTTTGGAAGAGTTAGGGTAGTTTAATAAATTAGAAAATTTTTAGAGTTTATTTTTATTTTTTAGTTTAATTAATTTATTATTATTTAAGTGGTGGCTATAAATCTGAAGGAACACAAGATTAACTAGGAATTCGGAGTTTTGTAAAAGTTTAGGTAAGGGAATTAATTAGAATGTACCTTATTTTGTATTTTTATATGAAAAATCGATTTTTAGGATTCTTGTATGAATTTGAGAAATTAAAGTATCTTATTATATGAATTTTACATAGATAGTTAAAGAAATGCAAATTGTGTGGAAGACGATATTTAAATATGTTCTATTTTAAGAAACTTTGCATAAAAATAAATATATTATGTTTATTGTGTGAATTTATAGAAATATAATGCCTTTTCATATGCGTTTTATGAAACTTCTAATAATGTGATTTGGTGCAAGTCAGATGACTTGAAAATATTACGTTATATAAAATCTATGTGATTTGTGATTTATCTGAATTTATTGTGAATTATGGATGAGAATATGATTATTATGTGAATTTTGGTTGCTTGGAAAATTGTATACGATGTGTGGTGAATTTTGTGATGAGTTATTGAATAATGGAACTATGCAATGATGAAAGAAGATGATGTGACATGATGACGTTGAATTATGGATTATCAAGAGAATAAAATGAAATTGTGGTTAGTGGCTTGGCTAGGTAGATTTATATATGATGGTTTTGATATTTATACGATAAGATTGAGATTGATTATTAGACACGTGTTGAGATATTTGGGATATCCTTAGTAATTTATTTTAGTATTCCAAGAGTAGAGATACCCAGGATACTTTCAAGAGTGGGAATTGTCCTATACGATTTATTTAATGAGATCCGGTATTCTAAGAGTGAGAATGCCCAGGATATTTTCAAGAGTGGGAAGTGTCTCGCGTGGTCTGTTCGTCGGCAGACTATTAAATTTTAAGTCTATTAGGTTAAGAAGGGCCCTAAAAGATTAAGAAAAGAATTAAATAAAAATTTTAAGATAGAAGCATGGATTAAGAATAATAAATAAGCTTAATAAATGCGAAATTGTGATATGAATTGTGATGCGGTGCCATCTATGTTTCTTTTGAATTTAAATGTATTGTGTATTGCACGATAGGTACATCCTAATTACCCCTTATTGAGTTTGCAGCTAATTCCTTGCCCGTTATTTTTTTTTTCACAGGAACAAATCTTAGTTAGATTTTGACGCAGGTTGGAGCGTTACACTGGCATAGTAAAATTATGGTCGATGTGTTGTTAACTAAGGAAAACCTAATCTTGTTCATCTTCAACTCTGCCTCCCAAGCTTAGAAGATATTAGAAGAAGGCCCGTGGCATGTCGAGAACCATAACCAACCACTGTTTTTGCAAAAATGGGAGGCGAGCCCCAAACTTGAATCTATTAAACTTCAGAATATCCCGTTATGGATTTATTTCCATAATGTGCCCATTGAAATATTGGACTACCCCAGGCTTGAATGCCCTTGCTAGTTTCATTGTAACTCCTCTATGCTTTGATGAGGACACAACTCGGAAACGGAGAGTGGGTTATGCAAGAATCTGTGTCAATGTGGAACTATCACAAGACTGGCCATCCGAAATACCTGTTAAGAGGCTAGGCGAGGTTCATAAATTATGGGAGGATAGTGTTGTTGTGTCTTACCAATGGAAACCATTACCCAAACATCAAGGGAAAATCTGGCAAGCCACAGTTAAAAAGTTTAGGACAGGCAGCTACTCTGAACCCACGGGTGAGCAATCGATGGAGGAAGGACAAGGTCCCAGTAAAAGCATTATCACTGACGAAAACTTACTAGTTGCAGAGCATTATGTTCATACAACAGTTGATGACAAAATGGTTACCACTATGCAAAACTTACCTTCATCACCTGCTGATCCTAAATTGCCCCATCCCCTGTGGTAAACCAAACCATTAGAGTTCGCTAGACTCGTAGACACAGATCACTCGAGTGACCCACCCCCTGTGCATTCCCCACACTTAACCGAGCATTCGGATAAACTCCCCCCAATGGAAGCATCACCACTGAGTCATACCAGACCTGCAACTCCCACCACAACTAGTCCATCATCCTACCACACTGAAAAAACTTCTGAAATTGGATCATCATCCTACCACACTGGGATTACTTCGAACATTGGACATGGAGATGGTAGCATGCCATTTCAAACGGTAGCTAGGAGGAGAACATAGATGAGCAAGAGTCAAGGCTCCACATACAAACAGCTTTGATATGTCAATCATATTCTGCAATGTCAGAGGACTCAATTGCCCTACAAAGCAAGCTGATTTAAGGGATTTTGTCAAGAGGGAGAAGCTCTCATAGTAGGTTTACTAAGAAAAAAAAAATAAAGCAACACATTGTTGGCAAGTTTGGCATTCTGGGAGCTGAATGGAAGCAACTCACAAATCATGAACACTGCATATGGACGCGTCATCATCTGCTACGAAGCTGATGAGATTCGTGGGGAACGTCTGTATTCCACAGATCAGCTGATGCATCTTAAATTATCCTTTTTGCAAGAGCATACGGAAATAATTGTTTCATTTATCTATGCAAATAAGTTTGGATTCCAAAGATCCATATTATGGAATGATTTACTCGGTCTCAACCGAGGGGTTGATATGCTTTAGTTAATATGTGGAGACTTTATCTCTACTATCTATCGATCGTAAGCTCAAGGAGACAACAATCTTCGTAATTATTCAGAGGATCTCAAGCGCTGTGTTGATAACCTGGAAGTGACAGATTTGAAGTTCACAGGCCATATGTTTACCTGGTCTAACAAGCAATCATCACGTTGGAGCATCTAAAAGAAACTTGATTGAGCACTGGTTAATGAAACATGGCTTGCTCATTTCCCCAACAGCAATGCTGTATTTCAAAATCCTTTATTTTCAAATCGTACCCCCATTGTCAGAAAGTAAGAGAGAATAGCAAGAGAGAATCGAGTAGAGCAAAAAAGATCCTTGATCATCTGTTATTCCTTGTATCAAACCAATATATACAAGCTGTGAACAACTAACCATCTAACTAACTTACTTATTCTTGATTAGTTAACTGA
>JAOQMS010042853.1:0-12899 GCA_027563885.1 Erythroxylum longipes
TCATTTTCAACCCACCATTCCAATTTTCCAACACAACCCACCATCCCAAGTTTCCAACACAACCCACCAACACAAATGGCAATTTTTAACCGACCATAAAGGCATAAACCATTCCAAATTTCAAACATTAGACTACACAATCGGATTCCATAATTTCAACCCATCAAAGATCAAACCCATCACTACACAATCGGTTTCCAACCCATAAACACTACACAATCCGATTCCAACCCATCAAACTTCAAACCAACACAGCAACATCGGATTCAAAGTTTTCAACCCATCAAACCAACACAAATCCGATTCCATTATTCCAAATTTCCAACCCACCAAACCAACACAATCACAGATTCAAATTCATTGAATAATGAAAAATATTTTGAAAAAATAACACACACCCAAGATCAAGATCGGGTCTTCGTCGGCTCGGGAGGGATGGTGAGGTCGGGGTGACGCTGAGCACTGAGGAGAGGAGGTGAGACGGCAACGATGAGGAGAGTGGTGACGGCCGGCGACGAGGAGTGACGGTGAGGAGGTGCGATGCGGCTGAGATCGAGGAGGTGCGGTGCGATGGCGACTGGCGACGCTGAGGAGAAGGACCGAAGGAGAAGAGAGTGGAGACTGCGGGTGCGATGGCGACTGGCGAGGGCGAGGAGCAGACGACGGTGGCGAGGAGACGGCGGCGAGCGAGAGAGAGAGAGGAGTAGACGGCGGCAAGCGAGAGAGAGAGAGGGGAGGGAGAGTGACAGAGTGAGAGTCGGGGGGGGGTCGGGTAATTAGGTTTAAGTTCCGAAAATTGCAAAATAGTCCTTGCAATTTTCGGAACTTACGGTACCGGCCGGAATTAATGATTCCGGCCAGTAACTACCGGAATACGCCGGTACCGGCCGGTATTTGCGGCCGGTACCGATGCTTAGCATTTCGTACCAGTTTCCGGCCGGTACGGTACCTTCCGGCCGGTACCGACCGGAACGGTACGAAATGCAAAACCGTGGTTCATGCACCTACAATTACATAAAGAAAAGTATCAAAAACTCTTAAATCAAAATAATCTACATTAAACAAGATGCTAAACAATTAATCCCCGACAATGGAGCCAAAAACTTGTTGATGTAAAACCTATCTACTTGTTTTATGCTCAAAAATTGCAAGTGAATGGGTCGTGACTTATAGTTTAAAAGAGCGAATATCGATTCCACAGGGATTGATGCCCAAACACCACTTAATTTAGATAAAAATTTGTTTAAGAAAAGAAATTGTTTAATAAAAATAATTTGGAAAATTAAAAGACTAACTCAAAACAATAGACAATGCTAACGTGCAGAAAAATCGGAATTCAAGAATCTAAAGACTAGAGATTACTTTTTTTCCCTATTTTGTCTTTCTCCCATTTTATTGATTGAATTGTGTCTCACACTAGATTTTTGAATGTATGAACTACCCTCTCCGAAGGTGTAACTAATTATCCTTAATAGAATTAAAGGGAATCAATTGGATGATCTCTCAACCTACCCAAATGACTTGACCTATTTAACTAGTTATTAAACTATCTTATGAGTGATTAATTGATTAGCCGAGATCTCTCCTTTGGCTATTCAATTAATATGATGATTATAAGTCTATAGGTTGCCAACTCTCGTTGTGCAATCCTACACAAATTTATCTTAATCACTCTCTCGATTTGTTTCAAGATAACAAATAAAATTAACAATCATTAAAGACAACTTCATTCAATTCAATAAAGGAGGAGTTCTAACAAAATAGTTCAAAAGCAATCTCTAAAACTAAATCAGCCTAACATAGTCTCCATAACATCATTAACATTCAAATAAACCATTTTACAAAGAATAGAAGAAGTGGAATTAGCAGAAAATTGAATAAAAGAACTCCTTCTCTTCTTTACCAAATATGGAAATTTTGGTGTTGATGTGCTATTTTCCTTAATCTTGATGATGATCCTTGACTTCAATCCTTCTTCAAGGCTCCAAACATGTGTTCTTCACTCCAAAGATGATATTTTTACAGAAGGATTTCATCTCTCCTTAAGATGGAGGCTTAACGATGATTTTATAGTCCAAAAATCCTAAATTTGATGAAGCCCTGCATAATCCTTCGGATTGTAATTCCCATGATCGTGGGAATTAGAACACTTCCTCTTTTTTTTCCTCTTTGATCTCTAGTTCAATCTCCAAGTCGCTCAACTTTCCTTCCTACACAAAAAAGTCAATTTTTACCATAAATTAGCATCAAACATAAATGAACAATGATGAAAATCAAACGAAACAAAAATATACAAAATGAATCCTAAACTACAACAATAATCAACAAATATGTAAGAAAACACATGCCAATTACATAGAAAAACATAGACTAATGCACACCTATCATACAATGCTACACAAATAAACTTACTAACTCTCTCGATTTGTTGCAAGATATAAATACAATGAACAAACATTCAAGACACTTTCATTCAATTCAATAAAATAGGAGTTTTAACAAAATAGTTCAAAAGCAATCCTTAAAACTAAATTAGCCAATCATGGTCTCCATAACATCATCAACACATAAATAATTCATCTTATAAAGATTAGAAGGAAGAAAAATACAAAAAATTGAATAAAAGAAACTTCTTCTCTTCTTTGCCAAAATCTGGAATTTTGGATTTTGATGTGCTATTTTCCCCAATCTTAATGGTAATACTTCACTTCAATCCTTCCTCAAGGCGAAAAACTTATGTTCTTCACTCAAGGAGGCTCCTTCTACGGAAGGTTTCGTCTCTCTTGATCATGGAGGCTTAATTCTCTTTTGATAGTCCAAAAACCCTAAGTTTAATGAAGCCCCATATAATGACTTGAATTATAATTCCCACGATCGTGGGAATTGGAATAATTCCCAAGATCGTGGGAATTTGCAATAGAAATTCTCCTTTTCTCTTCTCCTAACTCAATCTCTAAGTTGCACAATCTTCCTTCCTATATAAAAAAAATCAATTCCTACCTTAAATTAACATAAAAAATAAAAGTGTTAAGTCAAGAAGACTTCACTTCTTCTATTGATTTTGATGAAAGTCAAATAATAATAATAATAGAAGTGTGTGAACTGTTTTGATGAATTTGTTAAGTGTGCAGATAAGTATAAGTGGCACAAATCATCAAATCAAGATGATACTTTAGTAAAAGCTAAATAAGACAGATCAGACGAAGTGATCAAGACTAAGACATTAGTCAAAGCATACGAATCTAAGCAAGTTGATGTAATTAAAGAATGTGCTAGAATGTTAGTTAGTTGGAGTTGGTTATAGGACTCAACTAATTATAGATTTTAGCAGACTCTACCAGCAGATTTCTCAAAAAGACCGTTGAAGATTTAGGTTATAAAAAGTAGCTGTAGTCGTAAACTTGATAAGAATTCTGAATGTACAAAAATATTTAAAGAAATTCTGTGCTCAAGTGCTTATGCTGTGAAAAATATTCTGAGAGAAAAGAGAGCAAATACATCTATAACGTAAGTGTGAAAGCTCAAACAATATCTTTTCGAGAGAAAGGAAGGCTAGAGCCTGAAGAGGCTAAGGAAGCAGATAAAGAATACTTTGTGAAAAAGACCCGAAGAGGCTCTACAAGTGTGGAAATAATACTAGTAATGTTTAAGGAGATAGCGAAATCTCAAACAAACTCTAAGGACTGGACGTAGCCCAAGGTTAAGGGTAAACTAGTATAAAATCGCGGTGTCATATTCTCTAACTCTTACCTTTTTAATTTTCTTATTGTTAGAAGAATAGATACTAATCTTCGCTATTTCATTACTCATCAAAATTAGGTGCATTGTTTAAACTTGTAATCTTTTGAATTTTTTAAGAAAATCAAGATGATTTTAAAGATTCATATTTTAGACGATTTAACACAATTCAACCCCCCTTCTTGTGTACTTTGCATATTATACATGATTTCTATATTAACAAGTGATTTAATTCAGTTGGTATCAGAGCGAGGTTTCCAAGGAACGCTCTTACAAAGTGAGGACAAAGATCTATGGCTGAATCACATGTTTTTATAGTAGAAGGTGCCTCGGTCTCAAGACCCCCTGCATTTAATGGTGAAGATTATCATTATTGAAAAGATAAGAAATGCCTCTTCATAGAATCCACACACATTGATTTTTGGGATATGATTGAAACTGGCCCATATATCCCAACAGATAATAAAGGAAAAAGCATCTCTCGTGACCAATGGTCAGTTGATCAGAAAGCTCGCTTTCAATTAAACTCAAAGGCCAAGTTCTTTTTAATTTGTGCTCTAAGAAGAAGTGAATATGATAAGGTTCATTTCATGGATACGAATCTGCAAAGGAAATGTAGGACGCATTAGCTATTGCATATGAAAGCACAAACCAGGTGAAAGAATCCAAGATTGGTATTCTTGTTCGTCAGTATTAGCTGTTCGAGACAAAAGACGATGAGTCTATTAATAAGATGTTTGCATGATTCCAAACAATTATTAATGGACTTAAAGCTCTAGGGAGAATCTACGACAGTTAAGATCCTGTCAGAAAGATTCTCAGAAGTCTTCCAAAAAGATGGAGACCCAAAGTAACAGCAATACAAAAGGCCAAGGATTTAAGCAAGCTGAAGCTAGATGAATTGTTTAGTGCGCTGAAAATACATGAAATGGAGCTTGATAATGAAGATAAACCCAGAAGGGATAAATATATTGCATTGAAGGTTGGTCAGAAGAATAAGAAGAATCAAAAGATGCAGAAAAATAGAAGTACATCTTCAAAAGTATTAAAGATTAAAGAAATCAAGAATGATGATACTAGTGAATCTGATCAAGATTCAATTGAAGATGAAGATGAGCTATCTTTCATTTCAAGAAAGATTAGAAGGATGTGGAAAAATAAAATAAGAGGAAATAAAGTCTTCTCTCTCAAAAAGAATAGCAAAGACGATTCGAAGAATGAGAAAAGTTCTATCGTATGCTATGAGTGTAATAAACCAGGACATTACAAGTCCGAATGTCCGTTGCTCAAAAGAAAACAAAAGAAAAGTCAAGAAAACAAAAAGAGCATGATGGAAACATGGGAAGATCTGGATTTGTCTGAATCTGAATCTGACTCAGAAACATCAGAACAAGCAAATATATACTTGGTAGCTGAAAGGGAAAGCGATGATGAGGTAATTTCTAACTTTGATAATCTTTAGGATGCCTATTTAGAATTGTTAGAAGATTCACAAGTTATCTTAAAATAATATAGGTTATTGAAAAAGAAATTTGTTGAAAATTTAAAGAACACAAAATTCTCACAAGAAGAAAATGTTTGCCTCAAGAAACGAGTAGATGATGTGAAAAAGAAAGTAATTGTAGATAGATCTGAGGAAATTAATCAACTAAGAGAAAGGATTAATAGTCTTTCAGTGGATTTATCGAAATTTACAGAAAGTACAAAAAGGATGAATGAAATGATTAGAAATTATAGACATCCAAATGATAAAAGCACTTTAGGCTTTAATAATAGAAATACTATTCATAATAGTAACATTCTTCATAATAATAAGTTTGTTCATAATAATAAATTTGTTGCTAATGAAAAGAAAAAGAAACAATACTCTTATTATTTAAAGAAAAATTATAAGATTCACCCCAAAGGACCCAAGAAAATATGGGTGCCTCTAAAGGATATAATATATACTGTAGATCTCCTTACTTGGAAGAAGTAACCACCACCTATGGTATTTGGACAGTGGCTACTCGCGACACATGACGGGCAGAAGGTCTATGTTCCTAGACCTCTAATATAAGTGAGAAGGATCAGTAACTTTTGGCGACAACAAGTAGGGCAAAATAATTAGGATCGAAAAAATAGGTAAAGATTCCTTTTCGTCTATTGATAATGTTCTACTAGTTGATGCTTAAAGTATAATCTAATCAGTAAAAGTTAATTATATGATTCTATATTTGAAGTATCTTTAATTAAAATTCTTGTATAATAAAAAACAAGGATAGTTCCATACTTTTTTCTACCAAGAGACGAAATAATCTTTATAAAATTAACTTAGACAATTTGAAAAAACAAAATATTTCATGTCTTATATCAAAAGATGATGAAAATTGATTTGGCACAAAAAGCTAGGCCATGTTAGTTTTAATCATATTTCCAAATTAGTTAGACATGATTTGGTAAGAGGTTTACAAAAGATAAGTTTTAACAAAGATTTCTTTTGTGAAAGTTGCTAAAAAGGAAAACAAGTTAAAACATCTTTTTCATATAAGAATTTTTTAACCTCGTCTAGACCTCTAGGCCTGTTACATAAAGATTTGTTTGGTCCAACCAGAAGAACAAGTCTTGGTGGAAAGACGTATGGTCTCGGAATTGTTGATGACTTTACTAGATTTTGTTGGATATTGTTTTTATCACATAAAGATGAATCTCTTAAATGCTTTAAAGTTTTATCCAAAAAGTTACAAAATGAAAAAGGAATTTCTATTACTAGAATTAGGAGTAATCATGGTGGAGAGTTTGAAAATAAAAAATTCAAAATGTTTTGTGAAGAGAATAAAATTTTTCATAATTTCTCTGCACCTAGAACTCCTTAACAAAATGGAGTTGTAGAGAGAAAGAATAAGACGATTCAAGAAATGGTTAAGACTATGCTATGTGAAATGAATCTTCCTAAGTACTTCAGGGTGGAAGCTGTAATAGATAATTCTGAAAATATTAGCTTAAGAAAAGATTTTTATTCATCAACAAAAGTATATAAAAGAACTTTTAGTCAAATATAAAATGGAAAATGTTAAACCAATGTCAACTCCTATGCATCCTTCAATCGTCTTATCTAAGGATGAAGCTGGTAAGAAGATTGATCAAACTCTTTTTAGAGGAATTATTGGTTCTTTGCTTTACCTAACTACAAGCAGACCTGATATAATGTTTATTGTTTGTTTTTGTGCAAGATTTCAAGTTGATCTTAGAGAATCTCATTATATTGCTGTTAAAAGGATATTGAGATACTTGGCAGGTTCTACTAATCTTTGCTTAATGTATAAGAAAGGTAAAGATTTCAGGTTAGTTGGTTACTGTGATGCTGATTATGTTGGAGATAAGATTGATAGAAAGAGTACAAGTGGAGGTTATCACTTTCTTGGTCATAATCTAATTTCTTGGTCAAGCATGAGGCAAAGTTCAATTGCTCTATCTAGTGAAGAAGCTGAATACATATCAGCTGCAAGCTGTTGTTCACAGATATTATGGATAAAGTACCAGTTAGAGGATTATTCTATCCAAGAAGATTAGATTCCAATCTTCTGTGACAACACAAGTGCTATCAATCTCTTAAAGAATCCAATACAAAACTCAAGGGCAAAGCATATTGAAGTCAGGCACCATTTTATAAGAGACTATGTATAGAGAGGGATCATCAATCTACAATTTGTTGAGACAAATTAACAATGGGAAGATATCTTCACTAAACCCTTAAGTAAAGACAAATTTAAGGAAATAAAATGAAATCTGAATATGGTGATGTTAAATGACCATTCGTCTGAAATTCGATGATCCAAACGATTCGTCCCTAAAAAGCTGAAAAGTCATAAGTTTTCAAAATAAATAGTAACTGTAACTTTTCAAAATTGTATATAAAAAGCAATCATTTCAATATCTGTAACACTTTACACTCTAGAATTTTCGGGAAAAACTTCGAAACCGACTTGTTCAGAGTGCTCTCAACAAAGACGATCCAACCCTCTATTCTGAACATCAAACTCTTCTAACTTCATCTCACAGGTCTTTCAATATTTTCTATATACTAACCTCGCTTCTTAAAGCCAAATACATTTATTTGTTTAGTGTTTATCTTTTAAAGATTAAAAATGCCGAAATCTTTTATTTATAGAAGATTCGTCGATTTCACTTTTTTGAAGAATGCTCAGATGAATATCAAACTTGAGATTGAAGCATTTGGATGGAAGAACTTCGTCAACATCTAAGAGCCAGTTTATCTGAATGAAATATATGAGTTCTGGAAGAATGCAAACGTGGTAGACAACACCTTGGTATCGATGGTAGATGGGTTGTTGGTAATATTCACACAAGGTTCTATGGTGGAGGCTATTAGGTGTCTAAATGAAGGAGCAGAATTGTTCAACAATACAGATTGGATTGCTCAAAGTCATATAGACGAAGCCAACATCAATCGACAACTATATGGATTCAGTAATCCAGGAGTTAAGAAGTTTTCAACCCTCATTCTGATGGCTAGTGTTCTTCACTCACTTCTTCTCCATTGTATCCTACCGAGAGTAGGATCAAAGGACATGGAAACAAAGAATGATGAACACTGTCTGTTTCATCTACTCACTCACCAACGTGCTAATCTTTCGTTTTTGATTATGAATTACATGATAAAGGCTAGGGAGGATTATCACCTAAAGAGTGCTTCTTTCCCTTATGGTATGCTGTTAACAAGATTTTTCAAAGCATCTAGAATCCTATTTGATAAAGGAAACGAAGTAAAGCTGGATGTTAAAAGTGTTATCAATGCCTCTAATATTCACAAAATGGGGGTCAAGACTGAAGCCAAAGCGGATGAAGATTTCACACCGAAAGCACAGTCTAAGGGGGAGCTTTCAGTAAGACGAAGTAGGAAAGAAAATGTTCAATAGCAAAAACAAGCAAAACCTTGATCGTCTGAAAGAATATCAGTAAAGGTAAAGGTTGAACAATCGTCTAATAAGTTAATACAAGCCAAGATGATTATAGAGAAGAAGGAAAGCAAGGTTTAACAACCAACTCACCAAGTGTCTTCCAAGAGGAAGGTTGAGACGCTTCAATCAAAAAGGCCCAAGAAGTCAAGAAGGTCACCAAGATTAATGACCTTACCACAACAAGAACAGAAGAAGCAAAGAGCTCTGATTCTTGGTGTAGACTCTGAGAGTGAAAAGGAGAAAGAGCAACAATAGCAGCCAGCCAAACCAATCGTCTCTATCCCTCAGACTTAACCAGAACAACTATCTGGAGAGACAGAGATAAAAAGGAAGTTAGTTTTTTAGAAGAAGATGACCCAATAACAACTCCCTTTCAAACTAGTAGAACAATAAAAAAAGATAAAGTCTATTTAGAAAAAGAAGGTTTCATTGTCTGATGTTCCACAAAAGACACAGACCATTAAAAGGAAGATGAGGACATCATCTCAACAGCAGCTAGTAACTTACAACCCTCCTCAACTGATAAAAAAGGAAGATTTGAAGATGAAGGTCATAAAAGAATCAACACCTAATCGTAACAGAGGTTTAATTATCACCAAATAACCTTCTAAACAGAAAGTTAAAGTTCAAGTTGAACCTATAACAATAAATGATCAGGCAATACATCTTCTAATTCATGAACAACGAAGATAATATAGTATTTTTCAAGATGAAAAGGCAGAACTATATCCATTGAAGATTACGAAAGATCCTTATACAATTTATCCAATGACAAATAGAACGACAATTAAGATTGTACTAGATGTACAACCTAGAATTCCAGCACTGGTAGCCAGTAAAGAAAAAGAGAAGAAGAAGAAGTTTCCTGAAAGACGAGAAGTTGATCTCATAAAAGAAAAGATTCAAGTGGTAGTAAAGAACATAGACGATGTATATCACGCAACTCAACTTATAAGCGTCTATGTATCACATCATCTATCAAAGGAATTAGGAAGTAATTTTAGAGCATTTAATACAGACGAAAGCTTCAAGGTAGTTGGATCAATATCAGAGGGAAGGTATGAAATTATCACAATTGAAGGTATCATTTTTAACTTTGAAACCTTTGTGTATTTGCTCATTCATTTCAAACCCTTAGGTTTCATTCCTTCAGTTAAAACTATTTTACAGCTCCTGGGGAAAACAATTTGCAAATTACCTAGACCTGATGATCTTGATATCCCTGATGAAAAACAACCTTTCAAAATACCCTCAATAAAAATTATATATTTAGACGATTCACATAGAAAACCATATGTCTTTGAGTATATTCATCCACTTAGTGAAATGCTGCAAGACCCTACCTTTAATTCAAAGCTCTTGAAGAATTTCATTGAATGGACTGAAGCTAGTCATAAGCAGAAGGAAGTTCAAGAAGCCTTAGCTAAAAATATTGAGAAAATTATTACTAAGGTTGATGTACTAGAAGATGCAGTGGGTGATCTTCATGAGGAATTAATACTTCGACGTGTTTCTATAGAAGAAGACCTTAAGACGATCCGCACTGATCTTCAACAAAAGTTTTCTGAAATTTTGTAGCATCTAAAATAAACTATCTTTTTGATTAATAACAAATAGGGGGAGATAAATAGAACAGTAGAAAGGAGAGGAAAATTTTGTAAATTTTTGTAAATATCTTTGAATATTATATCTTGCCTTATTCGATTGAATATTGTTTTTATCTTCTAATATTATGATTATTTGTTATCATCAAAAAGGGGGAGATTGTTAAGTCAAGAAGACTTCACTTATTCTATTAATTTTGATGAAAATCAAATAATAATAATAATTGAAGTGTGTGAACTGTTTTGATGAATTTGTTAAGTGCGTAGATAAGTATAAGTGGCACAAATCATTAAATCAAGACGATACTTTAGTAAAAACTGAATAAGACGGATCTGACGAAGTGATTAAGTCGAAGACATCAGTTGAAGCATACGAATCTAAGCAAGTCGATGTAATTGAAGAATGTGCTAGAATGTCAGTTAGTTGGAGTTGATTACAGGACTCAAATAATAACAGATTTTAGGAGACTCTACAAGCAGATTTCTCAAGAAGACCATTGGAGATTTAGGTTGTAAATAGTAGTTATAGTCTTAGACTTAATAAGAATTCTAAATGTACAAAAATACTTAGAGAAGTTCTATGCTCAAGTGCTTATGCTGTGAAAAATATTTTGAGAGAAAAGAAAGAAAGAAAGAGAGCAAATACATTTGTAACGTGAGTGTGAAAGCTCAAACAATATCTTTTCGAGAGACAGGAAGGCTAAAGCCTGAAGAGGCTAAGGAGGTAGATAAAGAATACTTTGTGAAAGAGACCTGAAGAGGCTCTACAAGTGTAGAAATAATACTTGTAACATTGAAGGAGATAGTGAAATCTCAGATAAACTCTTAGGACTAGACGTAGCCTAAGGTTAAGCGTGAACATGTACAAAATCGCGATGTCATACTCTTTAACTCTTACCTTTTTAATTTTCTTATTATTAGAAGAATAGATACTAATCCCTAATATTGCATTACTAATCAAAATTAAGTGCATTGTTTAAACTTGTAATCGTTTGAATTTGTTAAGAAAATCAAGAAGATTTTAAAGATTCATATCTTAGATGATTTAACATAATTCAACCCCCCTTCTTGTGTACTTTGCATATTATACATGATTTCTATATTAACAAGTGATTTACTTCAAAAAGAGCAATAATGGAAATTAAACTAAATGAAAACATACAAAATGAATCCTAAATTATAGCAATAATCAACAATTATATGAAAAACATATGCCAATTACTTAGAAAACATAGACTAATGCACAACCATCAGCATCCCTATACTTAAATCTTTGCTTATTCTCAAGCAAAATAAACACAACCAATCAATTCTATCCCTTTGTTTCCACAAAGATCAAATCATACAATCCCTTAAAGTTAAGACAACTCAAATATCAAGTTAATAAACATATCATGACTACTTTTTCATTGGTTTATGTAAGCAAACTCAACAATTGACACCATCACTCAAAGATAAGTATAGATGCAAAATGAATCTTCTTCATGGTTTTCACTCATTTCTCACAAGTGTTTGATGGTTATTATTTTGCTCACACTTCTTATAGGAAACTACATTACCATAGGCTTATTAATACACCAATTATCCTCTACAATGATTGCATGCATAAATAGATTAAAGGACTTGTTAAAGGTTGTAATGTGGTAAGGGTTAAGGTGCGTCAAGAGGGAAAAAGGTTAACACAAGCATTCGTAAAGCAAAAAACAGATAAAACAGGATAACAAAACATAATTCTAAGATATACAAATGTAACTAATATTCTGCACTTATTGATGCCACTCACTTGTTCTTTCCTTTCCTTTCCTTTTCTTTTTTAAGTTTTTTTCATTTTTTCTTCATTTTTCTAAATATTTGGAAGAATTATGAATCAAAATAGCACTATATACTTTGTAATCCATAGGCAGAAATATGCTCAACTCATCCTGATAAAATTTTCACAAAGATCCCAAGTAATGTATTATTTAATACTCTACTAAGCATGTGAATGGGTAGGTTAATGAGGTTTAAGGTTTTAAAATTTCGGGTGTTTCAAGCAGTAAAAGGTTAAGGATCAACAAGGGTAGTAAAGGATAATCAACTGGTAGGTCATTTAAGCTAAGGGTTAAAACAAAAAAGGCCTTAATCATCTCTATTAAACATACATCCAGTAGACTCAAACCGATTTAAAGTGTAACACCCCCTTACCGTAGGATACGCACCGGGACGCCCGTAGGTCATTCCGATACATATCCTATGATAAGGGAACGCTACGTGCAATCACTACAATACTCCACATGGCATCATATGACTTGGGATAATAAAGCAGTAATTATAAACCACAATAATTTTTAAAACCAAACTCTTCCTCTTTTCATTGCTCAAACTCAAAAGTTTATACATCTTGGTAGTACCAGGATGCACAGCATATGTGGCCATATGAGCCTCCTCCAGAATCTCCTTCCTCAAATCATCCACATTAGGCACACATAGCCTCTATCTCAACCATAATGTCCCATCTCTCAACTCAAACTCAGAATCCAGATCTGCCTTCACTTTCTCCATAAGCTTCACCATGACAGGATCTTTATCCTGAACTTTCCTAATCCTGTCATGTAGC